>VZDJ01000594.1:3686928-3790287 GCA_008694505.1 Cyanoderma ruficeps | reverse complement strand
TATATATATATATATAAAGGGGGGGCAGACGTAATGCCACATGTGAACACTAAAATCTAGTATCACGTTATTCAAAGTTGGAAATTCCCTCCAGAAACTGCAATTGGATACTTGTTTGTCTCTATTAATATTTCTATTTGCCTCCAGACACTACAGGAGATAAATTTAGGTTAAAGTATTTTCTTTTTCTCCACAGACTTCTGAACAAAACTTTTAAACATCATTTTGCTTTACAGAGGTTTGATACTACACTTCCCTAATTTTATGGTGAACATCTGAACATAATAGAAAATTGTAAGGATTTAGAGGAGAAAACAACCCCCAAATTTCAGGGGCGATTCTCTATTTATGGATTTCTCTACTGTTGAGAGGCAACAACAGATTTTACTGTCTGTGTTGAGTTCTTTAATGCTTTTGTCTCTGGATTGCTGAATCATTTCACACAAGAGGTGGTTATTTTCACTTAGCAATGCACCTGCCAGTGTTCTGAGCAGCAATGTTTGCTAAGGGAGCTGTGTGCACATGGGGAGAAAAGCAGTTTCCACATCCCTTGAAATACCAGAGTGAGTAAATGACACTTTTCTGAGGGAATAATATGATATAGGATGGGATTCTTGAAGGAGGCTATATGGCTGTATTAAATAAAAATATTAAATAATAAAAGCAAGCCAATTCATGCAGATAATTCCATAGACCTGAAGCAAGAAAAGTCTACCTCAAGCTTTGAGTTTCATGAGCTTCACAGCACAAGGAGAATCAAAGCACAAGATACAAGAAATGAATTTTTTTGCCACCAGTTCATGAAGAGAAGATTCAGCATGAAAATTGCCACGGTGTACTATACAAAAAATTCAATAAAACAGAAATCAAAAATACTAAACCCATCACAATGAGCTATATTGCTTAATTTTTGCACTTTAACTTTCATAGGATCATACAAGCCTAGAATGGTCTGTGTTGGAAGGGACCTCACAGCTCATCCTGTTCCAACCCCCTGCCATGGGCAGGGACACCCTCCTCTAGACAAGGTTTCTCAAAGCCCCATTAAACCAATTCTTAAATTTTAAGAAGTCACTCTCCCTTACATATTTGCTACCTCCTGTGCATTTTTATCCTTATTATTATTTCCAGCATGACTTGCAACTTCTAGGAGCTGAGCTTGGAATAGCCAGCGAGGATGTTTCTGCAGCAAAACAAACTGCACAAAAATCAGCCCTGTATTATCTCTACAAACATGCACTCGTCCTTACTCATTTTGCAGTTCTCAATCTAATGGATGTCAGGGTATTTAATACGGCCCATTCTTCATGGAGAGCAGTCATCCCATTTGCTGCTGTGAGATTGATAGTGCTGAGTGCTCCCAATCCCCAAAGCTCTGATGCAGGCCATGGACCTCAACCAAGAGATTCCTTTCCGTGCTATCAATCTCGCAGCTCTGTGCTCTCTCCAAGTCTTAAATCAGTCTGGTTGATATCTTTCCAGTTTCTGTATTCCTGCATCAGCAGTCTGGCTAAACATGGCCATCATTCACCACCTCTGTTTCGGTGGTGCTTACAAACACGATATCACTTTTCTTTTATTATTGTCATTACTATTTATTTTGATCACAATAACAACACTGAGGCGATCAGTGCTTTTCAAACCAAGGGAAAACCACAGACCCCATGCCCCAAAAGTGGAAGAGCCATACAGGGAAGATTTTTACTATAGTAGGGCTTTCAAACCTAGACAGCACAGATAAATACAAACTTCGACAGCCCTCTGTTAATAACAAGAAAGTGCAACATTTGTTCCATTATGGATGTTTCCATCTTTAAATCACTGAGCTCTGAGGCACCACAGAAAGCTCCTCCTGTTGGAGTGGAAAGGGACAAGTGGCCCTGCTCTGAGCACTACTGGTTACTTTGCCTAATGGCCATTAAGTTGCCTCTTTAAATACTTCAAAAAGGCCCTACGTGCTTTTTGGTTCTGGAAAATATTTTGTGTATATGTGAACATTAAAAGAAATATTAAATTGGTTTCCCTGTCCTTTTTCATTTATATGATTTTTTTAGGCTGAGTTTATCCATAAGGAGTAGTATTTACAGACAGGCCCTCTATAAAAATACCAGCAGAATCTAAGTCTTGGAAGGTAAGAGAAATCTTCAGTTGAAAGCTTATGGCTCACACAGAGAACAGTTGAAATGTCTCTCATATTCAAGTCTTAATATAAGCTGATAATTAAACCCTTTACCATTATTGTTGAATGTGGATTTTAAATCCTTAAAATATGGGAATGTCAAGTCACCTTTCCCACTGAGACAATTTAACAATTGAAATTTATGAACCATATCCTTCATTACGACTTCCATTATGTGAGGGGATCTTAATTTTAAGCCCATTCAAATTTTCAGTGGAAGGATAATGAAATAGTATGAACCATAGCTTTTACAGAGCCGCTTCCATACAAAAACGATTAGATAATATCCTGCACGAGTATCTGGGTGATCTTTTATTTTTCATTTCTGTTCATCCTTCCCTAATTAATATGCACAAGAAATTTTTTTTACACGAGCACCCTGCTTGGAGTGCCAAGATGAGAATCTGTACTGAAAATCAATAATTTAGTGGAGACTCTATTTACTGTTTATTTTTGCTGTCACAAAGACAGAGGTCCAACCATGCTGCACACTGGGCAAAACAACTCCATCTGAAATGTCAGAGTCTACAAGTGCAGCTGACCATGGACAGACAAGGAAAGGGACATTAATGCACATAACCAGGTCAGAAAAAGGGGAAGTGATCAGATTTAGACAAAACAGAGGGTGGGGTGATAAGAAAATAAGGATTGTCAGCTGATGGAGAAGGGGAAAAGCAGTGCTGGACTCATCTTGCGCTCATCTTGAGTCCTGCAAAGGGACTCTGGTGCGAAACTTGCTTGCCTTTGCTGGTAGAAGAGATATAAGTTCAAAAATAAAGAAAGGTGAAATTAAATACACAACCCCCCTCCAACATGCAAGGCTCAAATGGGAAGTTCAGCGAAGCAAAGTGTTCCACCAGAAAAAAATAGTTATCAGTGAAAATCAAGAAAAATGTTCTTTTTATGTGAGTAAGTTTTGAAATTATTTAATAAAAATTCGATAATTTCATATAAAAACACAGAGATGAAATTAAAATGCAGTATCTCAACTGGCCCAAGGAGCAGGATTAAGTAGACGGAGACAGAGATGTTTTTAATTACTAAGGAAAGGTCTTTTATTAGTCTCCAACTTATATACTGATTTTTCTCTGATTAATTTATAAATGTGGTCTATGGAGTACCTACAATGTAAATTTTTGTAGGCATTGCTGTAAATACCTGATTTCTCTCTCATCTTTCAAGGACAGATTTCTTTATTTTAAACTAAATTTTCTCTTTATTCTACAAAAGACCTCATCTAGTCACAACTTCAGTCTGCGATGAATGCATCAAGTGAACTAATTTATGCCTTTTTTTGAATTCTAATTACTCATTTTTTTATAGAAACTGTGATTCCTGCAAGAAGAACTGATTGAACTTTCACTGCTTACAGCATGAGCCTATAAAGATGCTTGTATGAATCTTACAGTAATATCTTTACAGAAGACAGAAATGAGGATATAAAAACCTGAAATACAGTTCACTTAGATTGCAGTTTAGTGGAAGTACATGACACTTTATCAGTTGTATAAGTCCTCCTAACTAAATTATGTTACAATGATGATGCCATTAATCATGCCTGCAGTATTCTCCCCATCGTAAGAGATATCTCCAATACACTCAGGCTCTCCTAAAGAAAAACACCCCGCACTCATTTATCCTCTATTAAAGAAAAATAATGGAAGCAAGGTAATTACTAGTAACAGTGATGTAAAAACCAAAACATGAGCATATGCCAAAAACAATTGGGAAAAAAGGAACAATAAATTCTATCAGTAAAACTGTCCTGTTTTTCAGCCATAGAGTGAACTATAAAGAAACTCTATAAAGCCGTTAATGAAATGTAAATCAAGGCCTCCAGAACCAAGGTCATGCAAAAATTGAACCTTCTAAAGCCAGGAGAGGAAAGTGATGGAAAAAAAAATCATATTCTATGGTATATACTATCCCATCTGTTAAATAATGGGGGTCAAGATGAAGTGAGAAAGGGCATAAAGCAGCATACAGGGTAGGAATGGGAGAGAGCAGTCATCTGTATGCAAAAATCATCTGTTTAAGGGAAGAATAATTAAAAGGTTATTTCAACAAAAGCAAATTAACCGCAGAGTTCAATATCTGCTTTGTCAGTACAATCCACCCTAAACATTAATGCAAAGTGCAAATAGCTAGTAATTCTTTCACCTCTACAGCACGTGATGCTGGATCACAGAGAGTTTAGAAGAACCATTTAAAATGGGTTACTAAGCCCACTATGCAAGAAAATTATTTATTGTTGCTCATTGGTTTTCTTTTGGAGAGAGGGTAGCTCTGCTGCATTGCAAAGAACAACCTGTGATTTTACATCTGAGTCCCCACAGCTATCAAAAAACCCCCTCATTTGTCATAAAACTCTGACTATAACTGCAGTGGTTCAAATGCCTCTACACAAAAAATTGAAATTGCCATGGCAATGGTCCCAGAAGCCAGAATATGTGCTGTGGGTAGATGTGCAGGCACAGCAAGGGAACTCCAGCTGCCCCTCCCCAGCACAGGCATCACATATTTATTACATGTTAATATATTTATTTATTAGATGTTAACATATCACACACCCAACACACTCAGTGAAGGTGGCACTGCTCTAACAGGCAGCTCAGCAGAAGCCAAATGAAAGTTTTACCACCCCATTTTATAACAGTTTATATTCCTTCAGTGTTTCCTTAAAATCACCTCTGAACTGAGCCCCTTTTTTCATCGATTTAAACTGTTTGAGTAGAAGCATTTTTCAGGTGCCTATACTTCTCTCAATGCAAATCAGTGTTTTTATACATCGTTGCAGAGAAAGCTAAAATTACCCCAGTAAAGAGAATTATTTCATTTTCCTATATATCATCCTTACATTAGGCTGAAAGCTCAACGTGTTTTGCAAAGGAATGGAAATGCCAAGAATGACACACAGAGGCTTCATCTTCCAAACCTGCAGTTGTCAAAGGAAACACAATTTTCTGGGTTTTACACAATTAATCCTGCTGCATTTACTTGAACTTCAATGCCTGCAAAGTGTTTCTGTGCAAGTGCTGAAATATGTGCATGCAAAAGCTGAATACCTGCAGGCAGAAATGCGTCATTAGCTTCTGCATGCACAGTAGAGAAAATTGGAACAAAAATGCCTGAGGAAACAGATCCCATGAATTTACAGTTGAAATGGTCAAAACCCAATGGCTAAAAAGCAGCATTTAACCATCCAGCAATACATTGTGCTTGTTGTTTGTTTTAGGCTTTTTTTTTATATGGACTCCAGCATATGTGTGGGTGTGTATGCATCTTCTGGGCAGAATGTGAATTAAATCAGATAAAATACATATCAGCTCAACAGGGTGCCCCAAAACACTCGCCAACCAACCCATCCATTGCTGCATTTGCCATCTTAAGCAAATTCAATTTCTTTCTTTGTGATAAAATAAGCCAGTTCAAAGCAGATAACATCTCACAATAATGAGTCCCAAAGCTGCAATTTAACACAAACCTAGCAATTCTATTATACAACACATCCAGTTCATTAAAAACAACAAGCCAGCTTGTATGTGATCTGTATCACCACAAATCAAACATCAGCAAACTAAGCTGCTGGGAAATGCATGGTCCAGTTGAAAGAAAAAAAAATTAAGCCATGTAATCACCTCAAACAACAGCTAATTTAGATTTAGTGTCCAGATTAATTTATGTTGAAGAGCCATTAATTGTGAGATAAAAGCTTTTCTCATCCAGTAAACTTTAAGAGATCATAACTCTCCCCTATATGAGCTATAGTATATTCATAGTAAATATAATCACATTTAATGTGTTACTCCACATATCTGAGCTTATTCAAATATATGGATTACAGTATCACAGTTAACCAGAGTATCTGGTTAATCAGTATTAGTTTATTTACTGGAAATCTGTGTGAAGGACAACAGAAATCCATTTACAAGATATCACTGAAATAATTTGGACTCAGTCCTTCATTTCATGAGCTGCTGGACACCTGGCAACTCTCATTATCTTTAATGAGAAGCTTCCAAACCTTTTCAAAATATGAACTGGGCACAATGGGCCCCCAGCTGAAGCATCTTATATATTTTAGTGTTCACACCACCAGCTATGTTGCATTATACTTGCTTCACCTTGCTTAATGGAAAGGATCTATCAGGTTTAATGCTAATGAAATATTTTAAAATTCCTCTAGGCTCAATAAAAGGCAAGAGATGTGGCCCACACATAGCATTGAAGTGGTCAATTCTAGTTTTAAAGCAACAATATACAACTCTTTCTTACAGGTTTACCATTTTAATTGCTCTCTCTAATCCAATTTTACACCTAATAGACCACTCAGGATGCTTTGAAAGTAGTGTACATGTTACTGCAGCAATTTGCTTACTGCCTCATCATCCATCTCCTGAATTACTCTCAGCGTATTTGCTGCCACAATGTCTGAATATTCCCAGGACAATCTCTGGGAAGAGCAAAATGAGGCAGGGAATGCCCCACCCAGGCTCTGTACCTCCACACTGCACACATGCACAAGGGAGATTCCAGGGATTTAGGATGTGCAGGTCCTATGGCCATTCTCCCATCTCCCACAGAGGAAAAGCAGGAGCTGAGTTATTCTGGGTTTTCACATACAGGAAAGAGAGGTTCCAATTTATTTCTCTAAATGCTACAGGCTGTGTCTTTCCGTCACAAAAAAGTGGAATCTATGACAAGTACAAATCACAGCCGCTGACAGAAAAGGCCAAATCTACCCAGTGATGTTCTTAATTGCACCAGAAGGCAAAAGGACATTTCCTGCAAAAATCAAGGCTACGTTACATCAGCTTAACAGGGAAGTGAAGGGCACAATATTAAAATCGCCACAACAAAGTGCTGACATACCAAAGAGAGAAAAGCTGTGCTTATGACAAACTTAGCTCATCCCTAGAAGAAAATCTACTTTAAATTGCCTTATGCTACTGTGCTTGGCTGAAGAGGGACCAGTGCTATCACAGGGCAGACACAGAGACCAGGGTGCCTGTAAGAATCTGGCTACCTGGTGGGATTTTGCTGTTGCCTCGATGTTTTGGGAGCAAACAGGCCAGAGTTGTGTGCCCTGCTCACAGCAGCAGTTACTGAGAAGCTGAATGCTTCTTTCAGGGCTTCCTGGGATCACTAATTTGGGGTTTTATTACAGAACAGATTTGGGAGGGTGCTCACAGGGTCTGGTGTGGGCATTTGTGTGCTGTGGATGCTTGAACACAACACTCATTTCTATACAATAATGGCAGTAGGAGCAGAAAGGCAGTATATTAATTAAAATCCAAGTGATTTGGGGAAAACATGGTGCTGCAACTTTGACAAAACCTGAGAAATTACTCTGCCCTGAAACTGCCTCCAGGGACTCCCTGGCCTCAGCAGGAAGAAGCACCAACTCACTCTGCATGAGGAAGGGAGTGAGGAGTGAGAGACACCACACAAGAAATTAAAATTCAGAAATTTCATCTTTCAACCATCAAGACCTTACATTGTTTCAATGTTTCCAAATGTATTCAAGAGCTCTTAAATTCTCTGAAACCACAGCAGAGCCAGACTGAACCAGAAATGTGAGGCTTCTCAAAATACCCCAGGGTCAGGAAATATGTCAGTCCTGGGTCAGTCCTCAGTGTCCTAGTAGGAGAAATTTGCCTGAGAGGCTCCAACAATGCCAAGAAGCCATGAAATCTGCTTCTTGAAAGTAAAGGAAGAATGGATAGGGAAAAAATCTCTGTTACATTTTCAGCTGGGATTTTCTAACTTTATGGCAAGTGAATTTTCTCCTGAAAAAAAACCCAAAAAACTGTGATGGCAACTCCCCAGACCTCAGTCCTGCTCTTATCTGCAATGCTTCCCTGAACAGGATGGACAGTGAGCAAAATCCTGGAGGCTTGGATCACTTAGGCGGATAAGGACACATTCTGCAGAAAGAGATGTGCTTCCATGGGCTGGAAAACATCACAAAATACACTGAAATGTGTCAGCTAAAAGACACCAAAAGCCCATGGATACCTTCCCCTTCAGGAGAGCGCAGAGTGCCAGGATTCAAAGATATGAGCAGTGTTTAACAGCCACCAGCTGCTGCCTCCTGTGCTGGGTGCACAAGGCTGCACATCACATCACGCCTTGCAGGCTGGATTCTGAGATGTTCAGCTTTGCAGCAAGGGAGTTTGGGGATTAATATCTTATTATCACAAAGACACATATAATTCAGCAGTTTGCTTAGTTTTGAGCGGGGTCCCAAGCCTGGCACTTCGCACAAAATCTGTCTTAAGCCAAAACAATTACAGATTTCCAAACAAGCTTCCAGTTGCTGGAGGGGGGAAGAGAAGGGCAATGAAAACCTGTTCTAAATAAAATGGACTTCTAGTGCCAGTGAGCAGTGCTATCTAGGCTCAGCCAGGTTTTCAGTTGTCAGAGATGGGATCTAAAAATTGCATTCAATAACAGGATTTTTAATCTTTAGAGACACTACTTGTCTCTAAACAGTGGTTGAGAGAAGCTAAACAGAGAAAGAAGATCAATGTGTCAGAGAAGCTGATCAATGTGTCATAAACACAGTGTGTACAAACATATATACAGATATTGTTTAGTCAGAAATGTTTAGTGGTACCATTCCCAATTCACAAAGGGCTTTTTGTTAGCAGATCTCCAGGTCAGACAAGGTTTCATCACCACTGCACGTTTCAGCTGCTCTAAGAAACCCAGAGCAGTCTTGCAACTTGGTAACCTTTTTACCCTCCTATTTCACCCAAGTTTAACTGTAAGTTTTACTCCTTAATTGTGAAGGAGTAAATTCCTACTATGAGGCTTTCCAACTTAACACAGTCCATAACTTGAGCAACACCACTTTAAGACACAGACATGTGTTGCATGGTGCCAATACCATTTAACATATCAGCGAGTTACCTATAGCAATTGCTAGTTTTAAGTTTGCTGCCAAAGAGCCAAAGTGAGGGCATTTTTGCAGACATTAATTTTAGTGTTCTGTTTCAGTGACTTAAAAGCCCCCAAATCTATGGATTTGCATTGATACCAGCTACACTACTTTGTGCTTACATTTTTTTTTTTCTGGCAAACAGTGAGACATTGCTACTTTGGCAAAGCTACAAAATGAAGTGACCAAGAACTACAGAGTTGGCTCAGAAATGTAGTCTGTGTTTGCCTTACTTGAGAGAGGGCACAAAAGCAAGGCAAGACTTTAGATACAAAACATACCACATACTATTCTCAGCAGCAGCTGTCCGCACTATTCCTCCAGCATAGTAAATTATACTGGAAATTAAATGAGAAATTACTAGATTTCCAGCTCCTATACATTGAGAAGTGATATACAGTATGAAATATTGCTTCTCAGATAAAGCAGCAGCCTTTGCCTCCAACTCTATACCACAACAGTCACCAATGAAATATAATTGCTGGCAAGAGAGAGGTAAAAAATGAATCAGTGGCTTAAGCATGAAACCGCCAATAAGCAGCAGACAGGGCACCAAAAGGAAGCAATCTTCTCACATGGATTAGCTTGTTTCTCTCTGCTAACTTACCACAATTAATACTACACACACCAACAACCTGAAATATAAAATAAAGAGAAGATAAAACATTTTGGCAGGCTCCTGCTATTGCCTTTAACTGGAGCAAGACATGTAGCATCAATATCAGGCTCATTGAAGGAAGCGTTAAGTTCCTCATATCTGTTGTGCTTTTAACACCCTTTTTTTTCATAACTTATCTTTTTGAATAAAGTTGAAGCAATAGAATGCAAGACAGTTATTTGACATCGTCACCATGAATTCCTGGCATATGCTTAGCTCTGTTTTCTGAGTAACCTCTGTGTTTTCTCATTTCCAAGACACGAAGAACTCAGAAATTCTGACAGATACCTGTGCCTGGAGGCAGATGATGCTGCTGTGACCTGGGGCACAGCTCAGCCCACGAGAAGCTGCAGCCTGGCCCAGAGCAGGAGGTGTGAGTGGTGCAGCAGAACATCCAGGCTGGCTTTTGCCCTCGCTGGGATGCAGTTCCCACTCACAGTGTGCAGCACCTGAGGCTGACAGGACAATGCCAGCAGTGGGTTAAAATGGTGAAGGTAAATGATGTCTGCCTTGCAGCCTCCTCCAGCAACCCACTCCATGAATGGTCCACATCCAGATCCTGATCACCTTGACTGGGCCTCCAAGGGTTTCCCATGCTGTATCCCATATTTTCTCAGCCATAACATGCTCCAAGAGTATAGGGAAAAGCCTTTTTCATACTGAAGAACTTCCTTTGTTTCCCTTTCATTTTTTTCCCTTTCATTTTTTTCCCTTTCATTTTTTTCTATATGTGCTGCTTTCAGAGCTGGCTCTCCAGCTTCTACATGATCTTGGCTGTGACTTGTTTCACCATGTAGCTGGAAAGTGAAACTAAAATTCTGGCTATCCCTACATTTGCAGCTGGCTTTAGCCCTACATCCTAGCCTCTGTGATCTCAGAAGCCCCAGGCAGGAGCTGACATTACTCCTATGCTCCATACAAACCTATTCTGAACTCACAGACATAAAAAATCTTATTTCTAAAAGCAATTTTTAGATCCTGTCTTTGAAAGATAAATGTCAGCTGAAAACCCGGCCAAGATACACAGACTAGAGAACACTGTCCATCTCAAGCCACTACTCAGAGCATCTCAAACTGTCCTGTACAATTATCAAGTCAGTTAATTGCACCTTGTAGGTGGTCTGCATATGGGTTGGGACAGGCCTGACAGTAGCAGTTTGCAATTGTTTTTTTTTTTTGATTCACAAATATTTTCAGCTCATATTTTACCTGCGAGCTTACCTATTAAACCCAATTAAAACTGCACTTTGTTATTTAAAAATGAAACTCAATATCAGTCACTCTCTTTTTATCTCTTTGGTGCAGTCGTACTGCTGGAGAGAGAAGTAATTAATGAAGAGAATCAAAAAGTTTCCAAAGTGTTTCCTCTTCACAACATAATCATGATTATATTAATGTAGTGTTTTTATTAAATGAAAATCAAGCCAACCTAGGCCTGTGAGTGTTGCTTCACAGGCAAAGAAACCCTTATTAGCATTCCCTAGCTGCTGCTGCAATTCTTTCAGGGAAGTTTTATTGCTGCAATATATATTCTCAGGTCTGCTACTAGATTTTTGTCTTGTTTATGGAATTTAAATGGTGTATTAGACTAAATTCTTCACTCTGCCTCTTTCCAGAAATGGAGATCCTAGACAGATGAGTTGATGGAAAGAAAACCAAATAGAAATAAACCCCCTAACACTTTTGTATTAGAATTCAGAAAACAGCCACATTTGTATCAGATATCGAATTCTCTGCTGACCTCTACTGAAGTTGTGGGAACAAGAGCAAAGGAAACGTGGTCAGGCAGCTGCAACAGCCATGTGTTACCCTGATCCCAAACCCAGAGTTGTGAGGGTGATGCACCAGAACTGCAGCTCTGAAAACTTCAGTGTAATGTTGGAAAAGAGCTTTAAGATCACCCAGCCCAGCTGTCAAACCCAGCTCCATGACCATGCTCACCATTAAACCATGTCCTCAAGAGCCATATCTACACATTTTTTAACACTTCCAGGGCTGGTGACCCCACCACTTCCCTGAGCAGCCTGTTCCAATGCTTTACAACCCATTCCATGAAATAATTGCCCTAAACCTTGTCTGGTGCAACTTCAGGCCATTTCCTCTCATCCTGTCATTGCTTCCCTGGGAGAAGATACTGGCACCCACCTCACTACATCCCTCCTGTCAGGGAGTTGTAGAGAGTCAGAAGGTCCCTCCTGAGCCTCCTTTTCTCCAGCCTGGGTCCTACCAGCTCCCTCAGCTTCTTCTCATGAGCCTTGAGCTCGAGATCCTCTCCCAGATCCATTGCCCTTCTCTGGACTCACTCCAGCATCCCAACATCTTCCTTAGGGAGGGGAGTCCAAAACTGAGCATGGAGCATTCTCCTCCCTGCTGGTCCTGCTGAATCCCAGTGCAGGGGCTGGGGCCACTCCCAGAGAAGCTGTCCCATTCCAGGCCAGCTCTCACACCCTGACCAAGCTGGGATCTCATGTGGTTCAATGCACGGAGCAGCCAGAGGGCTGGACCTTGCTCTGCTTCTGCTCTTTCCATCAAGAAGCCCTAGTGCAGAGGGGCCTCAGTACAGGCCCAGCAGTGCACAGACTCTTGGAGTCACTGGGGTTATGTCCTCTGCTCTGAAATCTTCTTCCCTCTTAAGACAGTTTATTTCCACTAAGCAAACAATCCCCAAATTCATATAGTGACTGCCAAGGTGCTAAAGGAAGAAATTAGGTGGATGCTTTTCTCAAACGGAGCTTTCTCCCCTGTCCTACATTTCAGAAGGGATGGGGCAGGGAGTGCCTGCCTTTCCCCAGGGTTTCTTTCCATCTGGTAGGCAGTTTATGTAAATAAAGCCATGCTGTGGCCCTCCCCTTGTTCAAATGGGAGCAGACAGCTTCTTTCCCTGCAGCATTTTGGGCCCCAGGGCTTAGGTTTAAAGCCAGAATAACTCTACTGAGTTCAGTGGAGTTACACTAACATTAAAATGGAGGAGTTTGAATCTTTGCATCTTAGTACTCCAGTCTTGCTGGCGTTATTTTATTTATTCAGCTCATCTTTCCAGAAAACATCCAATTTAGATAATAGCTAGTGGGAGAAGCAATCCCCTTTAGGGATCAGCAGTGGTTGTTATATGATTTCTTAACAATTTTCTCAGTGGCAAACAAGTCTGCTACTGAAATAGTACTTCTGTAGCATGTAAGAGTACAGCTTCCAGAACTACTTAGGTCTATTAGAGCTGAGAAAAAAAACCCAACAGATTCATAATGCAAGATTGAATCATTCACAACAAATTCAGAATTTACTCGGCCTCCTTCTTACTTGGTTAAGTTGTGCTTTTTTGGCCTCAAAAGGCCAAGAGACAGTGCACAGGTGTATCCCCAATCCAAAAGAGGGACTGAGGAAAGCTTTTTTAACAATTTACTGCTGGCTATGTTGGACTGCTTGGCATGTTGAGGCTGCGGCATTGTTGGTGTGTAACATGGCTACTGGCACATGTAGAAGACAAAAAGACCAAATATTTTAGGGCTGCTGGAAATGGTTAATAACATCAAACACTGCAATTAAATCTGATTGGATTCTTCAGCCTGCTATTACTTGTGCTCCCATGGATGACAAAGACAAAGGCCAGAGTGGGATCTTTTGACTTTCCGTTTCTTGGTGGTGACAAACTGCCCTGCCTAAGGCACTGCTGTGGTGGAGGCTCTGTGGGGTGTTTGAGGGTTATTTCTCTACACACAGAGTTAATGGTTCAGCAGGTGGATCTCTGCTCAAAATTCTACTAATGATACACAAAAAGCACAGCGAATTTAAGCAGTCTTCTTTGATTATATGAATTTTCCAATAAAAATCAGAAAATAAATCAAGCTAAACCTCTCTGTTAACATTTATTAGAAACTCTGGCATTTCTCATTAGCTACTTTGTCATTAATTCACTTTTCTTTATTTTGGTGGGTTTAAATTGATGCTTACTTTTTGACAGCAGTCAGGAAAGCTAAGAAATGTGCAAAGAGCATATTTGTAGCCAGCCACAAAATGCTGATTTTGAAGGTCTGATTGTCTCCTGCTCACATAGACCCAACGCTTCCCCAAACTTCATCTGATGCCCACATTTCAGGCCACAACCCACAACTTTGGGCTAAAAAGAAAAAAACCTTACAACAATGAATTGATTTCATCTGGAGAATTAGCAAAGTACAAAGGAGAGAGATAAATTAAAAGATGCTTGTAAAAACTACAAGAAAATTCAGAATTCAGAGAATACACAGCAGCAGCACCACCATTCAGGAATAAGAGAAGCCAGAGGAATATGATGAAAGGAACTCTACAAAATTCAACAAAGGCAAGCACAAATAATCCCCAGACATAATATTGGCTGGGGAACTAGATCTGGGGTTCTTGGTGAACAGTTGTACCAAGCCCTGAGCAGACTGACCTGACCCCAGAGTTGATCCCACTTTGAGCAGGAGTTTGGAGATCTCCTGAGGTCCTTTCCAACCTGAATTGCTCTTATACAGCCCTCAAAAAAAGGTGTCTACCAGCTTGTTAGTTATTTATACCTCCTCCTTGGTCTAGCACGCCACCATCCTAGCAATAATCACTGCAAGATATGAACCTGGGGAATGCTTCAGAGCCTACTGATGGTTCAAACTATATGTGCAATACATTCAGGGTATCTCATACCTTCAAGTACACATTAACTCACGCAAATCACGTCCACACCTACAGTATGATGAGAGTAACAATGATTTTACAAAGACCTTTGGAATCACAGGGATGCCATTAACAATCTTATCAAAACCCTTGGCACTAACACAGCCCAGCTTTACCAACGGTTAGCTTTCCTACTAACAGCAAACCCTTCTAAGGCAGACCTGCATTAGTCCTTGTGCCCTCTTCAAAAAGCTTTAAAAAGAACTACAGGTATTGTATGCAGGTTTTGAAGTTTTCAAATTACTGGAGTTGTTGCAGCAGAGACCTGGCTTGGCTCTGCAATGGCAGACACAGTCACAGTCCCTTATTCTCAGGGACTTTGGGATAAAAATTGTCTTTAGGAAACAATTGCTAATTTCCACTGACTTGCATTCTGGGAGCATGCACAGCCTCATAGGAAATTTATAAAAAGAACAAGATTCTCTGTTCCACCATTGTGTTTGTGGAGGAAGTTGTTATTATTCTAGGTATTATCCCACTTTTCTGAGTGGGAAAGGTTGAGATGATTTAAAGAGAGGGCGGGTTTGCTGTTATTCAACAGGCAGAGTCTTTTTTCCCTTGAATCTGTGCAATACTCCTCACAATCACATTTTCAATAAGAAATGCCTGTATGATCACAGAAGCCATCATTAAACACCAGGCAACTACTCCTTGTTCAGTTGTAGCGTCAGATACACACAAATATCAAATACTATTTGCATGATATCCTTCATTAGCAAAGGTTAGTTACACCTCTTGCACTTGTAAGGCTCTTAGCTCTTATCTCTAATTACGCTCTGGCTTGCCCAGCTGCACAGGGAAATTGCATTGATACAATCTTTAGAACTCACTTAGACCTGCAAGAGCAGGTTTGATTTAAATTACACAGATATCACTGACTCTACCTCAGGAACCCTGAGATCAGAATTTGCTGTCTATTATTAATAATAAAAGGATTCAGAATGGATTTGTCATGGAATGTGAAGCAGGGCAAACCGTGCCTCCTGGGACGTGACCTCTGAGAAACAAATTTACTCCGGCATATTATCTGAATAAAGGCCTCGTATGAAACCCACAGATGTCAATGGGAAGGTGCTCAGGGGACCAGCCTGGCAGATCCAGAAGGAGAGCACTACACCCTGCCTTAGCTCCCTGACAGCTCTGCCTGTCCTGGGGCACAGCTACCAAGGCAGAGGTTTGCAGAGGTGAGGAAATGGCTAAACTGAGGGAGATCCTGAGGCTTTGAAGACATGGAAGAAACATGAGGATTGGAGAAACGGATATCTCACTCATCAGACTGAGGGATCCTAAAAATGAGTAATAATGAGGCTCATATGTTATAGCCAGTTATACATACAGCAACTACTAATAGTTTCTAGACATACAACTAGTTGTAGCTGGTTGCAGAAAGGAAGCTGATGGGTTGAATGAGTTGTGTGTGGTACTCTGAGCAGGCAGGAGACAGGTGGGTCAGGGTGACAGGGACACCGCTTGATGAGAATTCCCCTGGAGCTGGGAGAGTGTAGAGGACAAGTTCTTCTCCACTTTTACTGGACAAAGCTCTGGTGAAGGAACTGGGGCACCTGGGGGGAAAATCAAAATGCTTCTCCAGCTTCTGTGCCCAGCACCTGCCATGCCATCTGCTGCCACTGCCAGTGCCACCTGGGCAAATCACTGCTCGGTGGAGCACCAGGGACAGCAGCCATGGGAAGGGCAGAGATGACATCCCACAAGCCTGAAGCCACAGTGGCCTCTAGAAACCACAGGCAGAGCTGTTCCCACTCCAACCAGGTCGCACCACAGCCATCACACACACTGCAGCCACCAGAGATGGCTGAGTGGCATTTGACAGCTCTGACCTATGTTATATCTCTGTGCATAATTGTATTTTTCATAAGCCAGCTGAGACGAAATGAGTTCAGATATTGACTTTTATTCTCTGGCTATTAAAAACACCCACATTTGCATGTATTTCATATAATTTGAGAATAATTTTAATTCATCAAGAAGCAGTACAGATGAAAGTTCTCTGAGTTGGTTTGCTTATCTACACTCCATGTTCATTTACATCAAAGACTTCACAAATTTCAGAGCTAAGTCTGATATATTTGAGCCACAAACAGCTATTAAATACCTGTATTTTCAAATAAACTTAGATTATATTTCAAAATTGCTGTAATGAATATACTGCCTATATATTGTCTGACCTGTACAGAAGCAACTTAAGTCTCCTCAAAGGGAAATTGATCAACTTTCTGACTTTGATCTGGACACAGTTCGTTTGCAGAAGCCCAAAAAGGAATTATAGTGCTTCCTGACTTCCTAACATGGCTTTTGAGTCTATAAAACAACTGTTTGCCTTACAGAAGGAAAGCCAGACCTTAGATCTAGTAGATACAGGTATGGCTAAATGCTTGTGCTGTTTGTATGGGTAGAGCAGGGGAGATAGACAGGAAATTCGACCACAAAATTGCTTTTCACCACTTTTGAGACACCACTCCAAGATCCTGCTTTGATTCACACAACACACAGCCTGAACAAATAGCAATTGTGTACCTTGGCTACTGTGTGTGTTGTCACGTTGCAGTGAAGTACCTCACACTCAGCAGGGAGGAAGAGTCTCTGTTGTGGCTCTTTAAAGCTCAGGGAACTCGAATTCACAGGAGAAATATTCTCCGTGGCCCAAGCGTGTCTTGTTTCCAGGTGACTCACCCAAAGTGATGAGCTCCCTGCTGTATTACATTTTATGGGCTACTAGAGGAAGAAAGGATATTTTGGTTCCAAGTGTGACAAGGGATCTGATCTGTAAACAGGAACCATAAAGAGTAAGCTGCTGCAAGAGATAAAATAGAAATGGTCTAAATGTCATAAGCAGTGCCGGTGAAGGGTCAAATTTTTGGATTAAGAAACATTTCAGACACTAACCTCAGAAAGAGCCACTCTGCTCTCGACAATATCAAAATTCTCTTGATAAAAAGGACCAATTTACTGCTACATGAGAGTTACTGTGCCTTTTTTAACCCAGGCTATGTTATAATCCCTCCCTGACAAACAGCCAAAGCCTCTTGGTGTCCTACAGGCCCAACACTTGTAGACTTGCCAGGTTACCACATGGGAAACCAGTTCATGAAACCCTAAACTGCAAAGGAACCAAGCCAAATGCCATATGGACAAACTGCCAGTTCAAATGCTTTTGCGAGTCTTGGTGTTCCTTTGGAAGTCTGGGTTGAGTGAATTTTTCCTCCTGCTCAAATACTGTGTCAGACATCTACAAGGTCAAGCCTTGGGAGCACTCCTCGAGTTAATGCATTTATTTTTCAGAGCAGCAAGTTCACTGATTAGCAGAATCACATCAGAAATACTCAGCTATTAAATGTTCCTAACACAGTTGCCTCAGGGGAAGCAAGGAAAGGTAAATAACGTAGAGATGTGATGAAATGAAACACAGACGTCCACAGGAGCAGAAGCATGGCAACTTCCACAGCCTGATACCAGGAGGTGCTGCTGGGCATCCTTCCAAGAGGCTGTATTAATTAGCCAGCATATCTAGGCCCTGATTTCACAGTCCTCCAGTAGCATTCGGTCTCGCAAGAGATTGCAGCAACCTTGGCAGCTCTTACGTAAGGTTCACATTTTGCAGAGGAAGCTGTCCACTGTGCTTCCCAGCTGAAAGCTGCAAGGACTTTCTTCTCCTGTCTCATTTCATTAGCTATGACTTGCAGTGATCACCCCCACAAGACTCCAGCCCTCGCTGAGCAGTGGCTGCATGGAGTCTCCAACCAGTTCTGAGTGACACATCCCTGGCAGAGAGTCCAGATCTGAAGGCATCACATGTATCAAAACCGCTGCATTAACAGTAATTTAATAATAAACTATTAGTAATTTAATTCAACTGGCAATTTTTGCCCTTTTTTATCTTATTAAACAGATCAAGTTGTGTATATATTGAAAATGCTCTGTTCCATTGTGGTTGCTTTATAAATATGTTCCTATTTCAGTGAGGTTACAGAGCACATAAAATTTTCATATAACTGAAATGAGCTGTGTAGGGTAAAAGTAAATGCCAGCAGGCATCTAAATATTGTAGCATCTGTTATATTTTACACTCTGTGATCACAAATCTTATAAAGCTTCACTGCATTTTAGCAGCATTCTTCACAAACTATTGAAGATTGATGGCTAGTGTAATTGCCATATCTGATATGCTATCATTTTTAATATACTGAGCTACTGCAACTGCCCCTTTCTTTGTACTATCAACCTACGTCTATTTTATGTTTCCACAAAGAGCATATTGGACCAGCAGCCAGTTGTATTACTACCAAGTAATATTTTTACACACTGTAGTGTTATCTTAATTTTCACTGCAATACGTTGTTATATGTAAGTACAGACAATACAGGATAGTAGGCAGCAAGATAAAAACATGAGCCTTCCTTTCATAAACAACTACATATTTCAAAGGTATTATATTTTTATTCCTTTTCTTGTTGGTTATTATCTGTACTTTCGAGATAAGACTGGTTCAAAATGGATTAGGCTGATGAAAATGGACTTCTAAATTTCATACACATTTGCAGATTATATTATCCAGAAAGAACAGTGCATATGCATATGCAAATTTCTAACCAAATTGAAAGTTGTTTAAGTGAAAAACACAACCTGGAGTTAGAAGGAGATCAAGAATCCTAACAAAATGGTTACATGCATAATGAATATCTATTTAGAAGCACAAACAACTACCTCACTGCCTTTTCATCCATCCTGCTGACTAATGATGTGCACGATTTGAAGAAAAAATTAGTCTTAAGGAGCAGCACTAGCACCTTGTTGATCATTTCAACAGGAAGCTTGTGAAAAAGAAGCAGATAAAGTACTTTTCCTCATCTAATCAAATAGAGCTCTCATTTGTCATCCCCAGCCAGGCCCATTACTGCAAACTACATTTGAAATACATAAAAAAAGCCTTTTTGAAATACATAAAAAAAGCCTTTGCTTCAACTTCTAAATAAATACAGCATTTCTGTTGGTGGTGAGAGCACAGTGTCAGTCAGAGCTAGCTGTTGATTTCCCCACCAAGAGAACTCTTCTTATTTACAAACAGCATCCAGTTGCCATTCTGTCAGCCCAGACTCCAGACAATCAGAGGTTTAAGCCAACAAACATAACCTGCCCTTTCATAAGTTGTCTGCAGACACGGGACATGCTAACTTTGGTGAACATCTTTAATAATTCAAGCTAAAATCTGGCAGCAGGAACCCATGTTTGAACCTTTCTTCACACAAAAAGCACAGCTGGCTACAGCTGAATTCCCCATGGGGCTAATAATTTCTTGGTTTGCAAGAAGATGCTCTCAGGGCTCTCCTGAGAGGAAAAAATTCTACAGATCGTTTAACTTGCTCATCTTACTCTCAGAGGGCTTGTAAATGTGCATTAACACCTATGGGTGTAATAAATTCAGAGGAAAGGTGGCAGTCTTTGAATAACAAACCTCACTCTTTTGAACCTTGTTTTCATGAACAATATACAAAGTCAAACATTTCTCATTAGCTGAAAAAAAATGAGAATGCTTCAGAACAGCACAAGTAATAAAAAACACTGAACATCTGCAGAGATATGGTTTAATGAACAAAGACTATTGAAGGCACTCACTGTCCTAATTTCCACTAAGTTGACAGACAATGCCCCAAAACTGCCTTTCATATCCAACATTAACTAATAAGCTAATCAGAGCAGAACAAGCCATTTGTGTAGGACTTTAAAATAAAGAATGGCAAGTATAGTTCTGTAACATATGTAGCATTTTGTTTGTGTTTTTAAACAAGAGAATGATTTGTTTTGCTAAAAGATGCACACACTTATGCTGGATAGTCTGTTCAGTATAAAAATGCCCAGATTTGTCTAAAATTGCCATACACTTTGTCTGAGCTGCAATAAACTCTACAACTGTGAACTCTGGCCAAAATTCCTTGCAAAGCCTGTAAGATGTAGCTTGCCATAGTTCTGCCATTTGGCACTGAGCTGATTTTCTGTGGTGCCCCTCCATGCACCCATCAGTTTAGCATCAATAGGTGCTTGGCAAAAATGATCTTTGGAGATACTCCACAGGACCATTCAGTGCATTTGCTGCAGAGACTAAACTTTACTCAATAGAAAAGCTCTGGTTAAAACGCCTATTCCATGACTCAGTAGAAATATTTTATTAGAATTAGAAGCCATAATAGAGATGTAAAAGAAAGGAGGTTTACTCTGAACTTATTTTTACTCAGAACTGAATTTGCAGCTGTGACATTCATGTCCCTTGTGGCTTCAGACTAGGAAATTGATCTGAAAATGTGTTTGGGAGATACTTTCAAGTCTGTGTTCTGTGGTCATTTGCTTGAATCTTGTATCCTCCCCATTTTATCTAAAATGCCAGCTCTGCGGGGCAAAGCCTTCCATCTTCTGACTGTTGTATGGATCCTAAGACTAATGCTGGCACTAGTCAGTGTGGTTTGGGACTTCAGTGATAGTGTGATTTAGTACAAGTCACACACTGTGTAAGCAGAAACTATTCTAAATTAAAATAATTATTGCAGACATTACTTTTTACTAGGATGAATCCATGAATGTACAAGCAGACGTTTAAGATTTAGCATATTCAACATAATTTTATCTAGCCAGTGAAACTACAGAAGACTAAAGATAATGAACTTAAAATTAGATTGATAGCAACTGAAACATATCCAAATACATAAAAGTAGAGGTTATTGAGGGAAAGAAAAGTTACAGCACTGCTTTTTAAGCACAGAGTTCAATCATTTACCTCATTTCATTTGTGAACCATTCCCAGGTAAGAATACTTTAGGTCTTTTAAACCTAAGATACAACATTCCCCTTCTCCTCAATGACCTGGGCTGCCCAGACAACACTGAGAACATGAAAGGTCATAATTTACCTCACACAAAAACTTTTTACTCTTGTTCAAACCGGGAGCTCTGTTTACATAGGATAAACCCACCATTAAGCACGGAATTAAATTAAAATGGATCGCTGAATTAGATGTGCAGAAATCTTGGCAGGTGGGTTTGTTTGTGGGTTTTTGAGTTTGTTTAGTTTTATTTTGTTTTTCTGTAACAATTCCCCAGTCCAATACACTGTGGAGCTGCAAAAATAACCATGCTGAACCAGGGGAAGGGCTGTATTTTCTAGCATCAGTACTGGTCTATGGCAGCTTAAGATCCCTATGAAACTACTGCTCCTGACTGAAAACCAAAACTTGCAGCAGAAAAAAAAAGACACTGAAGTGAAGATTTTACCTCTGAGATTAATTTAAACAAAGGTGTCCAGGTGCAAACTGGTAGTTGAGAAGCCCGGAGGCACAAACATGGTGTTTTATCTTATCAAGCTGTGGCATTTATGGGAGAAATGGAAAGTTCGTATTTGCATTGCTGACTCAGTTACAAGGTATACAAAAACGCTGACCTTTGTGATGTTTGCTTTGTGCAGAGGGTATAGAAACACACCAACGTTCCACTTGCAAATGAATCAATTGCACAGATAAAAAGTTTATATTGCATAGCTTATGACCTGTCTTTTGTTGTTTGAAAAGATAAAACAGTGTCTCCTGATCTTTGAAAATGGAGATGAAAAATGTCCCTCTGGATACTGAAGGATCCCTTCTCACCCTGGAGGAAGGGAGCACGAGGAGCTGAACTTGAACTTTATATTTCTGGGTCAATGTGGGTACAAATACCATTAAAACATGAAGGGCACATCTCAGTGTGCCAGAGGACTGAACCCAAGACCTGCACCTGGGAAAACCTAAAGGTTTCAAGTCAAAAATTTAAATTCTCTCGGGTCTCTATCCTCACTTCCTCTCATATATCATGGGATGAACATTTTTTTTAAGCTTCTTCAGAGTCAGGAGCAATGAATGGAAATGATGTTTGCAATGTGTTTAAACAGAAAGAAGAAATGTGTGAGTGATAAATGTCCTTGCAGTTATTGATAAGACTGAAAAACCTGCACAGGTGGAGGAGTTGGTGCCTCAAGAGCTGGGATTGTTTTTAAAAAGACCTAGATCCTGTTAGAATATATTGGGTAAACAAGGCAGAGTGAATAAAGGTCTCATGTGCAGTGCCAAGTCAACAAGACTTTATTTACACGATCCCATCATTCTGCTGACAGATTCAGCAGCTGCACTATTTAATGCAAGACTAATGTGATTCCTCGTGTGTCTGTCAGCAGTGACACTCCATGACCTTGGTGGAAACCAGAGAAGGAGGAAATCCTGTTAACAGAAGAAAAAACATGGGGAAAAAAAGTGGAGCCAGAGGTTCTTACAAGACACCAGGAGCAGCACGGTGTTAATAGTCCCATTGGGAATGGAGTGTGTCTGACCACTTGATGTCACACTTGACCCACATTTCAGTCAGCCTCCAGGGCAACAGAAACTTCAGATTAATTTGATACAAACATTACGACACTTGAAAGATGTATTTGGAAAGACTTTTCTTTAGAACACGAGTTGTGGAAGGTCAAATATATGAAATAACATGAAAAGCGCTATTTGAATCTTGACCTACTCAAAGCAGCTAATAAAGTTCCTCACGGCAAGAAACTCACACGGTGCTCAAATCTTAATTTGAGAAATTGAAATCCTTAGATCAAAACATGTCTTGGGAGTGTAGGGAAGCTGGCTAAGGCTTCACTTCAGGCACGGTTCTGCAGAAACCAACCAGACAGGAATCTGGCATCCAGCACTCAGTCTCTTGGAAATACAAAACACAGATTTGCTTTCAGTCCCCAAAGCACTGACATATTGATCAGCCAGTATCAAAGCATTTATTACTCCTTGCAAGGTAGAAAACTCTGAAGTTATGACCTTACATCTCCTTCTAGGCACAGCTGTACAGCCTGTGCTGATCCCAGCCTGCACCATCCCCACCCTGTCCAAGGTCATCACCTTCTGAGCTTCTTGCCAGGACAGGCATGAGGTATTCAAGCAATAACAATTGTTTTCTGTTGCAGAAAAATTCTGTTGCAGTGGTTTAACAAAATGGAAGAAAACTAATCATCAGCTTCTAATTTGGGCAAGACAAGCCAATTCCTCATTGCAACTAGGTCCATTTAAACACTTCAAAAAGCTTTTCTGCCTTCGCTTCCATCAAAGCAAGTGAATTAGCCAAGATTTAAACTGCTTAACAAAGTCAGGTGCCTTGGACTTAAACTAGATAAAGAAACGCACCCAAGTGCTCCTCTGATGGATGAAGGGTGGTAAACAGAGCAGAGGAAGGGGTGTGCCATCAGGCTCCAGAAATGGTATGTGACAGAAACTACTCCCAGGAGATCTTTATCCACCACCTAAATCCCCAGCTCAGGAAAGCATTAACCAACACTGCTCAGCTTAACTGTGCTTAAAGTTGCACGCTGTTCAATGGGGTGGAAGCATTTGATAAAAATTACACTGGAGCTTAAATGACTTATGAAAGAATGAACTTAAAACTGTCCTGAAATACCTCCTGAATGGTGTCTAGGTCTTCAGAGAGGCTTGGATATCAAGAAAACTAGAGTGGGTCATATGAAGAACTAAAATATTAGCATGGAAAGCACAAGGCAGCGAGAAGGAAATGGACAATTGAGTGTAAATTTAAGCATCTGCAATTTATTCACAAAGTCACCAATCCAAGACATCAGCGCAGTGAAGTTTGGCATGAGCTTAGATTTCAGTGGCTTTAATGGGGTTTAAGCACTTAATTTTGCTGCTGTCAAGGTTTTAGGGATCTAAACCAATACGGCCCTTAAGTACAGGATTCTCTGTACTTTTCTCAAGCAAATAAAATAGAAATAAAAACCCCCCAAAAAAACACATGAAGGCTTCCTCCTTCATGCCACAGCATGGGAATACATGATGATTTGTGCATCCTGCAGCAGTGATGTTATCTTTATCAGAGCACTCAAACACCAACATTCATTACCACAGCCTCAGTGACTGAAATCACTGGTTTGAAACATGCAGTGCCATTTTCTGCTCTGTACACAGATTTTCAGCAATCATAAAAGACCTTTCTAGTACCCAGTGAAGCAATAAAATAATCTATATTCTTTGTGCAGAAGTAGAAAAAACCCCCCACAATTGAAACAATATAGTATTAGCAGAACGTAACAGAAACATTAAAAATAAAGCAGAGTGTGAATGATTGTTAGGTAACTAATAATAATCACAGGAGTACTATCACTTAAGCAACTAGATTTCAAATAAAGTGTATTAAAAACAAACATAGGAAGAGGTGGCTGAGCACTTAAAATTTGATTTTATCTATTTAGTTATTAATTGCTACCTGCAATTTATGAATTCTTCTCTTGTTTTAAAGTTATGTTTTATTTTACAGGAAAAAAAAGAAGAAAGTAAATATATAATTTACCAGCTTCCCCAGGAAATTTAGCAAGGCAGAAGGGATAATGGTTTCAGATCTCCTAAAAAGGGGCCATCTCATTTCTCTGCATTTAGATGATCATGACAGAGAAGTGGCCCATGCTACTGGAACAGAGTATTTATTCTTGTCTCTCTTGGTCCTGCTTCTGGCTAAAGAAGAAGCATTTTACATTCTAAAGGAAGATATAAAACTTTCATACACCTGCCAGTGTGCTGTTAAACAATGAGTGGAAGCAAAATAAGGATTTGGGTTTTTTCTATCTTCTCTAGTAATCCAGGTTTTACTCTGAAGCCTGAAGATGTGAAGGACCTTCACTAGAGCTGTAGTCCTTGGAAGGTGTTTGGCCTGGCAAGTAACAGCCTTTGGAAAAATTCTGATAGAAACCATCTACTGGTAACAGTGGTACACAAGACATGCAAATTGTTATGATTCCCTCACAAGCTCTTTCCTTGTGTATCCACTGCTGTATTAAAGTTCAGCACGATTACAGATTCTGACAGAGATTTCTTAGTAATCTGCACGAACACCACAACAACTGCATTTACAACTCTAAACCCATCTCCAACCTCCTCCTCCAGGCAACAGGAAAAGATTTCCTGAATAGTATTCCAGGCAAACCCTACACAGAATTGGAGCATGGGTGGCCCAAATAGAAAGGTGTGAATATTTCATGTCAGGATTTTCATGCTGGACAGTACAAGCTTCTCCTTTGAATGCCCAGTGTGTAGATGTCAGATGGCACATTTTGGCTATGAAAAGAAAAATCATTCTTGATCTGAGCTGCTGCCAGAGAGGATTGGGAGAGTTTTCTGTAGTAGAGAGTGAGAAGTCTCACAGTGTCCAAGGACAGTGAGCTGAAGTGCATGTGCCATCTGGATCAGTGCATTTATTTCCTTACCAGGGCTCTAATATTTTCGGCCTTTGGTCAGCTTATGACTTTTTAGTGCATGAGGCACTACTACTGCATTCCATAATTCCTCTAGTTTTCCAATTTGTCCCTGTGCCTAAGTGGAAAAGTTGTGCAGCAGGGAGAGATCAGGTCATAACTTGTTTTGCTTAGATTTGTTCCTCAGAATTTCTGACAATAAATGAAGTGCAGGCTTGCATGAAGGTGGCCTGGGGTCAGTGGGAGGGGGAGGGAGGAGATTCTTTCAAGAATACTAATAAATGTTGCTGCCTGGGACAGTGAATCATGTGGGCTCTATGAGGTTGAATTTGTAGGTCTTTTATCCAGGTGGCTGAACAGATTGGAAGCAAACTAACACATGCCTTGGAAAGGTCAGAATGGCCACAAAATTCAATCCCTTCACAGCAAAACATGAATCCATGTTTCAGCCAAGCCCTCGCATGCTAAAAGCAGGAAAAGTAGTTCTATAGATGAGATTAATTCAGTCTTGAGAGTTTTCAAATTTGGGGTGGTTCTCAACATTTTGAGAGTTCTGCATGTTGCTTAAATTAAATTCTCTATTAAAGCCTTAATTAAAGTACTTTTGCAGTCAGTATGATTATGTGGTTTGAAACAAAAATCACTTTAGCATTGATGCTGATATGTCTGACTTATTTTCTTGGGAAAATAAGTGGCAAGGTACAAGCAAATAGAAGATTTCTAATATGTAATTTTGGAAGGACAATTCTGTGCTGAAAATCAGAGATCTTGAGGATGAGGTAACAATTTTTGGGTCTAGAAATAAACTGTTCCAACATTTTTCTGCACTCTGTTCACACTCACCAATGAAGAGCAGATGTAATAGGCATAAAAACTGGTTGTACTGGTTGTTTTTTCCAAACAAAATAAGCTAAAGTAACTATATTTTAGCCAAAAAAATCTTTTATGTAAAAGATGCTTTGGATCTAGAACACAAATGGAATATCAGCTATTTTTAGTGGCATGAAATTTTTTCTAACCTTTGACTCAGAACATCCTACTAAAAGCCTCCTTTCAAAAGCATGAAATATCTGCCTAAATGTCTATATTATTTAAACCAGCAATTAGAACCAGATGTTACTGCATTTTATATTTAGACACCAAATTTCAATATCTTAAACAGAAAGAACACTCTTGAAGGACAGAAGGAATAATTTTCAAATGTAATTACAGCATATTGTTTTGATTCTCTCTCATTAATTTACCTGATTGCAAAGTAAAATTAAATGAAGTTGTATTTAAATTTAAAATTGGACCAGTGAGTAATGTAACATCTTATTATCTTACTGCATGAGAAGAAGTAGTTTTAGTGTGTATTTCACATTTCATTAAGCTGTCTATACCCTTTATAAAGCTGTTAAAAGACCTGGAGAATATAAAAATGCCATATGTATGAGTACACAGCACTACAGCTTTGTAGTGAATCCCCCCCCAAAATGGCAAAGCTTTTTTAATATATAAATCCATAAATGTCCTTAAGAAAAATCCTGTGATGTAAGTAATTGTCACTAAGAGCATTTGATTAATCATCTCACTGAAAAGTTTACCTGCCCAGTGTCACAAAGACTTTGCACCAGTGCTGGGAGCAGAGCATCCATGTCAATATCCCAATCCCAAGGGAAAAGTGAAAGGCAGCGGCCCAGCCCTGTGAGCCCCAGGCAGCACCTGATTCACAGCCAATCCTTTGGGATCACACACACACAGGATGTGTACCTTGCTCTCTGGAGCTACGTCCAGGCAACCTTCCTGCCAGGGAGGTTAGGGAGCTCCCCTCAACAGCAGGAGCTTAACTTGGCTGCCCGTGGAAGCTCTTGGCTGGGAAATGCAACCACTCCAAGCAAACAAAAGATCACTGTAAATGGTCCCACTTCTGGCATCATGAACAAAGAGGAGAAGATTTTTAGGCAGTTATTCAGGGCTGAGGAGAAGCCAAATGCTGAAATGCTGTATTCCACTATCCATCTGCAGCTACCAACAGTAGCAAAAAGGGCTTACAGGTTTCAAAAAATTAAATTAAAAGTTTTTGGTGGTACTTCCAAGCAACAAAAATATTTAGAGAGCTGTAGTTTCATTTAAAGCCCAACGCTTGTGGATGTGACTGGAGAATCCCGTCATATTTTATCTGCTGCTGTTCTGCAGACATGATAGTCCAAATCCAGACAACCAGACAAAAACCCAGACGTAAAGCTGCTAACATAAAGCTACCCAACATTTTTCTTCAATAAATAGAGATTCCCAGTTCGCTTTTTTAAAATAATGCATCTTAATATAATTTTAATCTTTAGCAACCAACCTGGTTCTCGGAGAAACTGTATGCTACACTAGCAATAAAATAAATGACAACAGGTTCCAAGCCTATGAGACTGCTGTGAAGACCTGTGCACAGGCATTCCAAGTACTCCCAAGCAAGTTCACTGTCACCACAACTATCTTTGGAAAACACTGAGTGCACATGGCACAGTCCCATGCTACAATATCTGAGGGCTGATGAGCAAACACACATTTCACTATAATTATAACACAAGCACTAAAATCTATTTCTTTTGCTGCATCTAAACCCACAGACTAAATAATGCTGTCAGTGGCTCAAACAAAACTTTTAGCAACTTGAGTGGGAAAGTTTGAGAGCATTTAAGGAGTTCTGTGAAGATGATTCCTACAGACTGTTTTTCATGAGGCTCCCACTGAAGTGAATGGGAAATAACACATGGGAAGATTTCACAGAGTTAGTGTCGGCTCCTCTCTGGTGGATTCACTTCAGAGTAATACTTTTGATTTTCTTACATTCACCCTAAATTCACTTCAGTGGACGCAAACCATCCGTGTATAGACCTTTGATACCAGCGCATTAAATTAAAATCTAGAAGATGTTCTTCTGCCAAAAACTATTAAAAATCTATTCAATGTCTGTTACACATTTTACTCAGTGGTCTTGTATCATTTCCCCTAACATTTATTGGTACCACTGGCTTGTCTCTCCTCGCTCGTGGTAGGATCTGGTTTGCTGCTGTATTTATTTGGCAGCACCTTTGGCCAGAAGGAAGAAGAGCCATCCCATTGCTGAAGGAATTTAGGGAAATCTGATTTTGTACTGGTTCTATTGGAAACTCTGAGGTGGTACACACCACCTCCAACATTCTCCTGCACATTTTCAGAACACCTTTCTCTGTCCTCCATTGAATTTCTTAATTAGAAATAAGTCTCAGAGCTGGGCCAGGGGCAGGGTATAGCAGTGGTATGGATGGAGCTGCACCATTCCTTAATGTGGGAAAGATGTCCATACATACATTCTCCTGCCCTTTCTCGTTGCCAGAGGATGTTCATGTTCAATGTAAACCAATAAAGAGGGTAATCAGAGCAAAGTGGAGGTCTGGAAACAAACAAAATCTAATTAATCTGGTCAGCTGAAGGTATTTGTACAAGCCTACCAGCAAGTTCTATCTGAAGAAATAAACTAAAAAATTACGGATCAGAAGTGTCATGTCTATTTAAATTTATTTAGGTATTCAGGTTCTGTATTCTGGACAATTTTCCCTATTAGAACACAAGAGAAGAGCTCCTACCTAATTAATTTTCAGAAGAGGAATCCATACATAGAAATCCAGGTGCTTATACTGGAACACGTATAGCTGTAACAAATTTGGAACCTGATATTTTGTTGTAGATTTTTATATTCTTGTCTCCTTTGAGAGATAGGTAATTTTTTTTTTAAGTAGCTGAGAGCAAAACTGTCCCTGTGAAATTGCTGTCTTAAGTGCACAGCTGACAGAGATCTCTTTGTCTGTCTCTATTGCACAGGGGTTTCTTCATCAGTATGTAACAAATATAAGAACCAACACTTGGCTCAGGAGTTATTCTTTCAAAAAATAAGAGGGAGAATTTTAATAATTGCTTCTACAATTTTATAGTCATTTCCTCAAATATTTTTCATGTGACCTGAGATAAAGTTATTTTCTTATTGCCATTTTCATAAATTTCTGTCGTCTGTTTGAAAATCTGCTTGTATTTTCTTCCCAAACATTAATTGAAGGTCTCTTATTTAAAGTTTGTGTATGGCCTCTTTATTCAGTATTGATCAACTCCCATTAGTTTAGGATCTTACATACTTGCATAAGAATTTTCCCTTCCCTTAGGGACAGAGGAAAAATAAATCAAAACTTTCTTTATAAATCCTGCCTTAGTTATTAAATCATCTCAGATTGCCCCTGCAGCACCTTCTCAATATCTCCCTGTAACCAAGTGGCTGAAGCTGAACACTGTTTTCTAATGAGACCAGCAGCAGGCCAGAATAATTCCTGCAGCTTTATACACCACACTGCCAGAGTATATTTCAAAAATGTGCTCGCTCTTCTTCATTTCTGTTATTGTTACCAGGAAGGAGTGCTAATGGTTTACTCTATTATCTGCAGTCCATTCTGGGTTCTTTCTTTACAATGATTCCTTGTTGTGTCCTTATTTAGACTGCAATCTTCGTGCTTATTCTTTTAGTAATTGGCTACATTACTTTGCATCATGCTGCACTGAATTTTATGAACCACTTATCCACCCAAAGACCAATATGCTTGTGTTATAAATATTACATTTCTGCTCATTCCAGGCAATGCTGATTTCACCTGTGTTTAAATCCCTAATCTACTCCACTCTCAAAACACCTCAGAGAAGGGTGAGCAGCTGCAGTTAAATGGACTAACTGCTATGCAGTCACTCATAAAAAAGGGAAAATGCCATGGAGGATTACAAAACTAACAATAACCAACCCACATCATCTGTGAAAGGCCAGGTTCTCCCAGTGGAGTCATTTAAGCATCAAGGGAGTTCCCTGACTTTTTAGGCAATTACAATGAAAGTTACCACGTTTCATGAAATCTTGCCCAGTACCAACATCCCTCACTGCCTTCTGCTCACTCAGAGCATTCTTTAAAGGGTTGCTTCTTGGGGCTCCAAAATTTTCAAAGGGCTGCCCAACATCCAGACAAGGTGTATGTACTCTTTGGGTACTTAGAGCTGTGAGCAAGACCCAAATGATGTCTTTATATGGACTGCCATCCATGTAGCACAGATATCCACCTCTCCAGCTTGTTCTTGTCTCTAACCACCCAAAACAGCATCTTGGCCTTTCTCCCTGGCATCTCCTTGCAAATATTTAACTATTATGTCACAATAAAGATGACTAAAATATTGCTGCTAGCCCCCTTACTCCACTACACGTGACCCTGCTAGTCCTTTTCCTGCCTCTTGTGATGTATTTTGCCTGTCACTCAAATATTGAGAAGGGAGCCTGAGATGTGTCAAAGCCTTGTTCCTTCTACACACGAACTGTGAAACTGCCTTTTCTTTCTAAAAAGATGCTAAAAATCATGCAGACTTACAGCTTTAGCAATTTTTATTGTTTTTGTTTTATTGCAAGTGTAAATTTTGCCTCATTTTCATCTACACAAAAATTCTTCAGGCTTCTCACTGTGACCCTGGTACCCTTCTCTTTTTTGCCCTTTCACAGGTCTCACTTCTTGGTAGAATGCTTGTCCTCACTCTCATGCCCTTCACAGCCTACCCCTCACTGGAAACAACAACTCCTGCCTTCACTGGATGTTAGCACTGATTCCAGGCAAACTACTACTTGCTGCCACCTCCACTTGGGATGGATATTTTTTCCCCAAGCATCCACAGAGCTATCCCATTATCCTTTAGAACCATTCTTATCCCATTCCTTGGCTTGACATCTCTAATGGACAAATGTTAGGCAGCTGGTGTGCTGATACTGTTTGCCTTCATGCTTATCAACTGTTTAGGAGTTGCTTTGCACTTCACCATCTGTCCATCTCCATCTGGTGTCTCCTGTCTTATAGCTTGGATTTTAGCTCTGGTAGTGGTGACTGTCTTCTAATTTTTTTTCTTCTGCTAACAGAGCAGCAAGCACAGGGGGTTCTGGTCCATGACCACCATTTGCTAGGTACTGTGTAAAGCTAATTATTCAGTCAGCATGCCAGTGGACTATTTGCTCTGCATGGAGCAAATATGGAACAGAGGGTGCTCATGGACTTCATATTCCTTTTGAATCTGCAACTAGCAGTCGTTCCCTTGTCCCATTGCTTCCCATTTCTTTGTTAACAGACAAGAAGATGAAGAGAGAGAAGGTAAACAGTGTCAATAAATATTTATCAGTTACCTTTCTGCTTTCTTTCCTTGTTGTTTCAGAAATCTCTAGGAAAACAAGCTGAAAAATTATTTCTCCAGTTCCTCCTGAAATAAATGGAGGAGATTCAATGAAACAGAGAGACAGCAATGACCTCAAAGATCATCCCTGGTATTGCAGGATGAGGGAGTTCTGGAGGAAACTGGATGATTGGTATTGGGACAATGACCAGAGCACGATGCCAAGAGATATCCAGAGGTGAAAAAGACAGGGAGGAGAGTAGGGAGGAAGTGTGGTGCTCAAGATGCACAAGGCCACGATCTGCACAGAACAGAACATTGTGTTCCCTCAGGTGAGAAAAGAGGCAAAAGACCACACTTGAAGAATAAGTAGGCCAGGGATATGAAAGGAGGACTATGAGTTATGACAGCATGAAAAGAAATATTTTCCTTCCTAGACCTCTGGAATTCCTCCAGAACATCACTACTTTTTCAATAGAAAAAATTATCCATATTTTCTTAACCTCTAACTCATGTTAGAAGTAAAAATAAAAATAAAAAACCTGTTTGTGGTGGTGAACACAGTTACTGTTCGGCTCATATGGTGTAGAGATCCTGAGAAACATCAGGTATCTATTCTGAGGTACCTGGAAATCTTTGAAGTCTCTGAAATGGGCCAGAAGTTTACTTAGCTGGTCTGAAAAAGTCTTTAATTCACTCTAGGATGGACCCTTCATTCCTGTCTTTTAAACAGAGATACTGGAAAAAATCCTAAATAACACCACCAGATGTGATTCTAGCTACTGAGTTTTCATCCTCGAATAACTTCAGGCACTTCAGAGGGTACATTTTTGCTTGTTTGTTCAGGATTATTATTATAATTACTATTATTAATAGTATTATTTTCAGATACAGATATTATATGAATAATGAAATGACAAATGGTAACACCATACCTTTTAAATGAATTGTTTATCTATGTCTTTTCCAAGACTTCTTTTTTGCGACTTAGGCTCTTGTATGAAAAGTTAAAGAAGATCCAGGATGAGTGTATTTTAAGTCAATGAGGAAATGAAGCTGAGTGGTGTTTAGGAGATATTTATGACATATCACCTATATTAATCAGCACTGATAATTTAGATTCAATCTCTATGTTGGTTTTGTATTTCAAAGGACAGATCAAACACAACTATTTGAAACAGCTGTTGCTGAAAGTCTCGGGAGCAGTCCTCAGCCTGTACAAATCAGCACAGTTCTGACAATTTCAGTGGACCTACACTGATTCACACAGCAGCAAGTCTAGCGTTCCACTTTTGCAAAAGCTATTAAAATGCAAGCAGTAGATTGACCATGGCTTAATGCAGCTAATCCAGCTGCCCTTGGTCTCTCTATTTTCTCTGCTTAGACTTCAGAGACATTTACTGTGTAGGTAAGCAGCATTAAATTAAGAGTTCTTCAAATAACTGGACAGTATTGATTGGCAGAGCTTTTAAAGCCATACCTGTGAGGACTGTGCTCTGTTAGCAATAGCTTCAGCCTAATTCATACAAGCCCCAAGTCCTGGAGCTCTCCTGGCACTGGTGACACTAACCCTGCACAGCAGCTGAAGGGTGACTTCTGTAAGGTAGGACCCACTTTTCAGGATTCAGGGCTCAGCCTTATTTTCAGTCTGTTCCTCATGAGCTACTTCACCAGAGGAAGTGTGACAATAAAAGCTTCAAGAATGGCTTTGCTTTGTGGGATTCATTGTGAATGTAGATCTCAGATCTCGTTCATAACTCGGTACCAAAATTCTTCTCTGCATACAACAAAGGACTGACAGGTCCAGGCTATATTAAAAGCAGAAGCCATGTTCTTTATCTCCTTTTCTTGCTCCAATATTTCCCCTTTGTTACCTTTTTATATTAAAAGAAAACATACAGTTCGACACAGTGGGCTTGCTGGGCCAGGGACTGCTGCTTTCTCTACAATCACAGAGCACAATGGAATTTCCTCCAAGCAATAGTTCCTACAGCTTTTAATACGTTTTCAGTCAAAGACCTTGGTGGAGAGAATTCAGAAGTATCTCCCCCATATGATAACTTGTGGCTTTTATATCTGAGACCAAATCTCCTGAGACACCAAAAGAACGTGAACCTGTGCAAACACACACATACAACAAACTTTTTCCGTTTTTCTGCAGGGATCATCCTTGTCCCTGCTAATATCTGCTGAGCAGTCAGTAGTAAAAGAGACCTGAGGGGTGAGGGAAAGGTAGTATCATCTCATTTTCTAAAATATTTCCCAAAGTCTCTTTTCACCATGTTATAGAGAAGATCTGCTGAGGATCAATGTATACATGTAAAAAAATGTGCACTGGGAGATGTGGGAGAATTGATCCCAGCATCCCACTGCTGACTTATCTCCAAGTGCTGGAAAAGCTCCAGTTTTCTTCTCAAGAAAAACAAACTACTGCTTAAAAATATTAGTGCTTGATATTTGTCTTAGCTCTTGATTAGAAAATTAGTGCTGCCCCCTCCCTTCTTCTTCCCAAATTACAGCAATTGTACCTGTGAACAGGTGCTGTCAGAAACTAGCATCCATTAGTATATTTTCTGGTTTCATGATTAGCTGATACAAAACTGAAGTGTAATCAAGTAAGGATTCATTCGTTTGATTAGCCATTGAAATTATTCTGTGCCTAATCAGACGCCTGGCTAGTTTGTCAGCCTCCTTCATGGAGTCTTCCTCTCTAATGGATGGTCCAAATGCATTCACAAAGCAGATCTGATTTAAGTATAGCAAGGGTCCTCTGACTCATCTTGGAAAGCCAAAACAGAAAGATGAAAGAACACCTCCAATGTGAACTCACTTCATCCCTCATTTACAATAATAAAAAGGAGCAGTTTTGAATTGCGAAGTCCTATGTACAACAGAACAGGACTAGAAATGTTAACAGAGAGAATGATCTACTGCAACAAGTTCTCTCAGTTATAAAAACAGGTCTGCAACGAAACAGATCCAGGCTTAAAATCTTTACCCTGATGCATGGTGAACAGGCTTCTCACTTGTGGATACCAAGGGATTTTACTCTCAGATCTCACCTTCGGTAAGTTTTCTGTACAGCATCAAGGAACCGTTTCCCTAAGATGGAATAATTCTAAAGAATGGGAATTTCTTTGAGGTTCTTACCAGGACTTGGGATCTGACAAGTGAGTCCAGAGGTAGCATGTGCAGTTTGTTGTGAGCAAAGGTTGTTCTCACTCCTCTCCCTCTGGCTGCATTGCACATTTTTCCTTCTTCCTGATCATATTATCCCGAGGCATTGCTGGTGTTGCTGATGGGCCCACCTGTAATGATGCACCCCACACACACCCACCAGGTGTTTCCAAATAAAGGAGTTTCAGTCCACCTTTAAACATTTTAGGAAGTTTACCTAGAAACTTCCATACCCTCCCTATTTGCTGCAAGCCAGGTTATCCCTCCTAAAACATTCAGTATGTAAGAAGAAGCACTAATGAAGAAGAAAGGCTTTCTGGGGTGTTTTAGCAAGGTGCAAGAGATTTCTCAGACACCTGTGCACAGCTTTTTCATTTGTTTTCTGTAACTTTTGTTATTTTGATATTTTTCCTTATTAAACCTTTTGATTTACAAAACACCTCTGAGAAGCAGTCTTGCTCAAATTAATTATAGCCACTTCTCTGAAAAGGCTGGTCCCTCAGAGATTGATATATTAGCACATGGCTTATTAAACTCTGGTCATGTGCTACTCAGTATCACCCACCCTGGAGCCAGCAGCATCAGCTCCACTGGACATGGGAGAAGCTTCTGGCAGCTTCTCACAGAAGCCACCCTGGTAACCCCCAGTTCCAAAACCCTGCCAGCAAAACAAGGAGCTGTTCTTCTACCACTGCTGAGCCAATCCGAGTCAGGCCTACAACAAAATTCATTTCTGCAGCTCAAAGCCGTGATTTTCTTCCTCAGGCAGCTGCCTACATCTGTCCAAAGCCAGACTTGCTCAAATCAATAGCAATTTTTCTACCTAGCTAATTATTTAGGTTATTCTACAACCATTTCAAGAAATTAATTTCTTGCTTATCTTGCTCCCTCCCCACTTACTCTTGAGTTGTTACACTGCAATACACGTTTGAAAGAAAACTGTTTCAGATGCAAGGGCACAGAAGAGTTTTTGCATCTAGTTAACACATAGAGGTCAAAAACTTGCCAAACAGGAGCATGAAACTGGTTGCATGTCAGCATTCCTACAAGACTAAAAAGTCTCTTAAATGCTAAATATCCTAAAGTAGTTTTAACTCATTTCCACAAAAGTTGTTAAACCACAGAGATAATCCTGTTTGCTTCAATAACACTTTTTCCCAAATATTAAAAAAATTAACTGGGTAAATTTACCACATATCTTATTTTCTGTTATTTTGATTAAAAAGTCCCAATCAAAAGTGATAATGCTCAAATATCGGCTTAAATTGAATTGATGCTGGTTCATGACAAAATCATTTTTGCTTTTCTGATTTTGCATGTTTTCTCAATAACTGTTAATATTTAAAACTAAGGAAAAAGGCAAAACGCTATTAAAGTATCTCAAGTAATTTCAGAAGTTAGAAGAAATAGAACTATTAGAACTATTTGGGATTCCAAGATCAGAAATGGGTAGATACCATAAATACAGCAATTATGATGTATAGATATTAGAAAGCACTTTACTGGAGAAACCTGAATGCAAGAATTCAATTGTGATTTCTGTCTTTTAAACACAAACTCAATTTAAAAATTAAATGTTGTTTACACTGAAGTCCAAGACCTGATTGCAGTGAACTCCACAGTCTTAGGCTGCTGTCAATGAATGCTGTAGGAATTCAAGTTCAGGTGCCAAAGGGAGTGAATCAACTATTCCAGCACTCCCTCTGTCTGTAAAGAGAAGTGGTTTTCCAACCCCTGGGAATTAACAACTAAGTTCTACACTGGATGTTGAGCTGTTATTGTGATTTCAGGGTGGACTGAAAGAAAACAAGAGTTCTCTCAGGGTAAGTGGTACAGGAAATTGATAACTAGACTTGTTTCTAAAGTGGAATCTACTCAGCTCCACTTGCTTCACTCAAACAGTTTGTATAGAATGTGTCTTCTGATAAGCAACTCTCTTTTCCCTCACCCACCAACAAAATCCAGCTGTCTTGAGTGGTATTTTAGAAAGGATTAATACAGCTTGGAGTTTAAATTAAGCAGGATTCAAAGTTAAGATATTTCTCAAAAAAGGATCCGTTATCCAGGATGGAAAGGATAAAAGTCAGAGTTTGTGTATTGACTCTTTTACTATTTTCAGTACAAGGATCAATTTAGCTTTATGTTAGCATTGCAAGAACTTTTCACTCTCAGAAACCTTTCTTCCCCCTTTCACCCACTGGTGAAGGATTCTGCCCCTGTCAGAACAGCCCCATGCAAAGAGGAGGGGACAGGACCTTCTAAAACAGATCTGAAAAACAGATATCTGGCAGGAACAGATCAGCTGCTGGAGTTTACCACCTTATCACTGAACTTCTTCCCTTCCTCTTCCAACTGTGTCAGATCATGCAGCCATCTCAAATTCATAATTTGGATTAGAGTCAAGAGTGCCATTAATCTTTCCCTGTTACCAATTACTAATAGAAGTTAAGACAAAGGATCCTAGTTAGAATTCCAATTGACACTTTGTAGTGATGTATTTTACGGCTGATTTAGCATTTCGTCCTCTGCAGGCTTAATACCAGAAAAATTGATTTAGTACTTCTGAAACAAATGATCTATTATTAACATTAGGAGTCTCATNCTGTCGCTGCTCCAGGAGGACCTGCAGGAAGAGATCGACGGATGTGAGTGAGGGGACGGGGGGGAGCGGCGGGGCGGCTTTCGGGCAGGGAAGCGGCTTCCGCGGGGGAGCGCCCAGGGTGCATTGTGGGAGACAGGGGGGAGGAGGAGGAGGAGGAGGAAGAAGAAGAGGCTTTCTGATCTTTTTTAAAAGGGGTTGGAACTCCCTCTGCTGCTCTCTGTGATTTGTAAGTTGCCTCTAATCCATTTCTGCTCCAGTGAAACACAGGATAAAGAACGTGGTGTAACTATGAACCAAGTTGCACTATCATGGTATGCAATCTGCAGACAAAGGTGAGATGTGAACACAGTACCTGCTTTGGGAATTATTTGGTGTGACTCATCTAAACAGGGCTACAGAAATGTCAGGGACATTCTGCTGATGGTCTCTTTAGGGACCCCTCTGTCCTCCTTTAAGGTGTCTCAGTTGTCCTGGAGAGAAAGGCTTACATGCAATCAGGCAAAGCTGAGTCTTCCTCACCTCAAGGTCTTCCAGCTGTCACTTGGGTTCTGAGGACAGCAAGGACTTTTCAACTGCCCTCTTCCTACTGAATGGTTACAATGGTGGTCCTGCCACAGCTCGGAGGAGTGCAGAGACTTCATCCTGCTGCTCTGTGCTGACTCTGACCCAGCCTCCCTCAAGCCAGTGGAAGCTGAAGCAATGATCAGGTTTTCAGAGTCACTCATAAGCCACTGATCACATCTGAACTCATCCAGCCCCTTCAGTCATTTATTTAACAGCCTACCTCTGAGTATATCCCAAATCACAGCACAAGAATTCCCTATCTGGAAGGAGTGAGCGGAGCATAGCCCTTCAATTTTTATGTGCAAAACTGTAAGTTATACTGAAATAGTAAAAGAATGAAGAGACACTTACAAAGAGAAAGCTCGCTGTCAAGATAGTAGGAAAAAAACCTCTACAAACCTGAAATGAAGTCAGTGACATTTAAAAAGAAAACTAAGAATCTACTCAGCTTGGCTTTGCAGTCCAGCAGCTTGGAAATGATGGCTCATGAGATGTTCTGTAACAAACAAATGTACCCTCTGGGCACAATACATATTATCGATCCTCAGGCGAGAAGAGAGGAGATTGAAAAACACAGATTAGAAAAAAGCTGTAAGAAAACCTCAATTTCAACTTCTCTTTCAAGTTTTAAAATGCAATTGCAGATGTATACTTGGGGAAAGTGCTTCATATTTTCTGACACAGCACCTTCATATCTGCTGTAGTTCCACACAACATTGTAATTCACAGGAATTCTCACAGGCTTCAGCTGTTGTGGACACTAATTGGAAAATTCAGTGAACAATGGGAACTATAAAGAAGTTACACTTCAACACAAAATCGTGTCCTCAGAAAAAAAATTAAAAAAAACCTCCTACAACATGATGTAAGCTCCTCAAAGACTTCACTATCCTGCAAGGAGACTCAGGGGAATTTCTGCACAGTGTTAAACAGACACGAATGGCTTGAGTCCTGAAACAAAATGATTTAAACAGCAGAGTCACCAACCCTCCCGGTGGCTCCACAGTCAAGAGTTTATGGAAATAAATTATGAAATTATTAGCACTAGATTTGGCCCAAATTTCATAATTCTGGATCTAATACACTTAATTCATTTAATTGCAACTCCTCCCAGGATAGCATGAGAACATGTTTATACAAACCGTTTCTTTTGTGTAAATAACAAAAGGAATTATCCCCACAAACTAACCCACAGCTTTGGATAATTCATTTCTAGCTAAGTACTTCCCTCGGACACTTCTTAAATGTTGGGTGAGAAAAGGGGAAAAAATTTAGTGTAGGCATGTAAATGTCTGTAATAATCAATAGTTCATTGCTTAAATCTTCCTATGCGACTGAGAAAAGTTACATATTAAAAATCAAAATCTACTTACAGCAATTAAGTATTAAAGTTTTCTATTCAATTGTTGTCTTAACTGGACATGATGTGCCCCTTTAAAAATATCTCTGCCCGTAAAAATCTGCAGCACAGATCTGGGACTCATTCTCAAAACCAAGTTTTTTTAAGAACAAGTCTTCTGTGATCATGGGGAACAAAGACTAAAAATAGTCTCCTGCTCACAATTAATAGCATTCGTGAATTTTCATTGACTTTCTATTAATGATTTCAGAGGTATTCCAACTGGAGTTACATTTAAATTAAAAATTAAAAGCCCTTACCCTACATGATGTAAATTCATTAGGATTGCTTAGTTACAGAAATGTTTATTTGAGAACATTTTTTGCAGCATTGTTAAAATAGGCGATCAAGTTGCAAATGCTAACTCTATGAATAATTATTGTCAAACTGCACAATGAATTATAAGTTATTACACATCTTACACCATAAAGTTGTTGTGCAGTTTATCTGGCTCTGGAAACACTGCCAGAGTTGATGCTAACCATAAAATTGATGAGATTTTGGACAACAGAGTAATAAACAAGATAACAAACCAGACATTTTAAGTAATTGTATGGATGAAGTCCCACTTTTCAAACACAAATATATCTGAAATTAGACTTTATGTTCATATTTCAGCTAACTGGAAAACAGCTGATCTGAAAAGGTATCAAAAATGTACTGGTCTAGTGGGAGATGATATTTTACAGTATCATCCAGCCCTGGCCTGCTCTGTCTAGAGGCTTATCATGAGCATTTCACATTGCAAAGTCTGAAAACCTGCCGACAGGTTCTTGCGCATCATCTCTTGCTCAGCTTCACTGCCTTTTTATGGAACACGATACTGCTTGCTTTTTTGTTTTTCAAAGCTTCTTTCCTTTATAGTTCTTAGACTGAAGACATTTCCTGCTTCAAGACATTTCCTTTTTGTGTTTTCTACACTGACAGCACCCTGTTAAGTCTCCAGAAATCAGCTGTGTTATTAAATGATTATTTATGTATGAGGTCACGGTAATTATCATTCCTAATGCCTTGCATACCCTAATACCTCCAGGCTGGTAATCTTTAGCATGTCTTTTTCCAGCAAGTGTTAAGAGGCTTATGCCTGAGAATTTCAAACAACTCGGAGAACAAGACAGAGTCCTGTTGCATTTCCAGCCTCACTTTTAACTGACATGCCTTTCCAGCTTCTGTTCTCACATGTGTTATCATTCTTTCATCATCCAGTATTTATGGCAAGTCCACAGGGCTCCATCAATTCTCAGACAGTCTTCCCATACTGAATAATACACCTGTTTAAATTCAAAAAAAGACCAATATTTGTTTATTCATCTCAGCAAGATTGCCTGAAAAGCACAAACATCCCCTTCTAAAGCTGGAGACACTTCCCTGCAGTTTGTAAGAGCTGTAAGAGTACCCAGGAGGCACATTGATACAGATTTCTGCTCCTCTGTTGGAGCAACAAGAATATTGCTACAACTTCACCCACCTTTCCAAATTATATGTACATTTGATTAGTCTACACTAACTAACTGGCATCATGCTTAGTGCTATTTGATATACCTTCCATACATGTGACTCCAACTCACATTTCTCGTATTTATCACTTGTTCTCTTTAACTCCACATCTTTTTATTGGTCTCTTATTTTCCCACAACAGCCCTTTTTAGCTTATTATAAATACCTACTGGTTCCAGTATGTCTGCTTCACCACAAACCCAAACCTGGATGACGCTTTGCAGGTTTCCAAATCATCCCAGTAACGTCCCATTTTAACCACATGGTGAGAAAATCAGTTTGGGTCCAAGGAAATAGGCAAAAGCCCCATGGATTGTCTCATCCAATTGCTGTTGTCTCAGAGGTATCAGCAGTGCTTAGAGGGCATGTTTGCTCATCACATACTCACATGTGAATGAGGGAGCATCTCCATCACTCCTTAAACTCTTTTTTTTTTTCTTAGCCACAGGAAACTTTAGATGAATCAGTTTCCTGTGCATCACTGGTGATGAAAGAGGTAAGGAATAGATGGGTGGGAGGGCATGGCCCAGAGCTGATGAATATGAGCCGACGTGGATGTTCACCTTTGCCCTTTCTTAATATCAAAGCCAGTTTAAAAAGTTCCTATTCCCCTCAAACCATGCATTCCTGCACCTCTCTTACGTTCTTCCAACTGTGTAATTTTTGTGCTCAGAGAAGGATATTAGGAAGACAGGCATCCTATGAATATTTCTATGATATTTTGGAGGAGTTGTGCATCTGGAACAAATAAAGAATGTCTGTTTCTTAATGCTGATTTGGTGTTAAGGAGTTTGGTTTTTTACTGAATTACTGGTAACAGTCCAATGCCTTCTTCCCAAGGTAACAAGGATGTATGGGCTACATAGTTCATAGTTCATCTTCTTCAGGCCCAAAGTGCTGATTCAAACCAATCACTCAATAGCTACAACAATCTGCTCCTAGAAAAGCTAAATATGACCCTGAGAGCTTAAGACATCCCCACCCTCTGGATTTGAGTTACCATCTTCTTGCTGGAGGTGACAGTGGAGCCATGTTGTGGACTCAGTAATCCAAACAGGTTAGTTTGACAGCTTGCCCACAGGAGGGCTGGTACCTCCTTCCTCCTTCTCCCTCTGCTTCTCACTGTGCCCTCAAGCCCCTGAGCCCACGCTGCTTTGGCCAAAACAATGTTAGTTTTCTTTCTGGTTAATGTTTGATCTGTTCACAAAGGTTGGTGGAAGGAAAAGGATGAAACCAAGCGGGGCTTCCTCTTGGAGATCAGCAGGCTCTGAGAAATGCAGCAGGTTCTGAAGAAATGCAATATCATTCAACAGTCCATGTTCATGCTCATGAGCTGCTTCAGTGCCAAGTCTTAACATTAAAACTGTGAGCAAAACCCAACCCAGAAAAAAACTCATCACCCTCTGGGCACTGAGACCAGATTTTCTATTGCCAGCAAGAAATGCAACATCCAGCAGATGGGCAGAATAAACAGCTGGAGGAAAAATGTAGCAACATATTTTGAAATATCATGAGAAGATGAGTTAGAGCTCATCTCATCATGCTACCATGACACTTGGAGCATTATTCTGCTCTTACTTCATTTAAAGCTGAACAAATTGCACAACTGAATCCATCAGCTGAAACCAACCACGTCAATCAAATCTGCATGAAACCACCCAAGGAATCAAAACAACACATCACTCTGGGGCCAGCCCCAAGAGCTTTGGTTGGACCCATTTCACTGTGTCAGCACTGCAATGCGCTGACTGTGCTGTGAGCACAGGGGCTCTGGGGGCAGAGGCAGAGAGGGCTGAGATGGCCCCAGCAGCCCAAGAATTCACTTCTCAGGGGTTTCTGTCTCAATGCAGAAGTATGTGCAGTTTACAGCCTCCCTGCCCTATGGTAACACAGAATGGGTGACAAATCTCTTTTAAAGCACTGGGCTAACACACCACCTTAGCTGCACTCTCTTCACAAGGCCTCCCTGCTAAGCTGCCCCTGCACAGAGCAGGAACTGAGCTGTCCCAGTGTGATGCTGTAATTCCACATATCATTTGGGGCAGTATAACCTGGTGATGTGTCCATACCCTCCACATTTTTAGCTTTTCTTTTCTGGTTTGCACATCTTTCTTGTACAACACGAGCACTTGTATGGTCACAAAGTGAAGCAGGTGAGGGACTGAAACAAACCTTTTATGTTTTACTCCACCAAATCTGTTCTTTTAGACACACATCTACACAAATGCTTGTGCTGTCCCTAGGTCTGTTCTGGAAACACTTCATGTTATGAGTCAGTGAGTACCCCATGTCATGGTCCTTGCAGCCTGACTTTAGTCCCTGTATTATGTAGTTCATACACAAGAAGTTATATCAGCTTCCTTCAGAAACTTATCTATGAATTCGCAAACAAGAAGCCTAGTTTAAGTTCAAAGAAAATGAGACAAATTTTATCTGGCAATCTTTTTGAAGGTGTCTCTCTGCCTCTCCATCTCTGAAGAGTAGCTCAAACCAGGATATAAGGAAAGATGCAAAGATCTCCAGAGTCACATTCCAAGTTATTTTTAGACTAAATAGTTACATTTTTAAATAGTCAGATGACAAAGTGTCTTTCAATGTTCAAAATGGCTAAATATTAATTCCTTTTAAATACAAGGGCATTATAGGTACTTATAATCCCTATTGGTATTTATAATCCTTGACATTACCACGTAACCCTACAGAATATATAATTTTGCAATTCTGTGACTATACTTTCCTATTTATGCAAATGAGCTCTTCAGTGTAGTGCAGCTGTTTCCTCAGCCACATAAAGTGTTTGCTTGTTGCAGGAAAACATATGTAATTACGTTAGGTTGGCTGCCAAGAAATAATGGTCCTAGAAGTGAAACCTATGGATCAGACAACTGGTACATCAGTCTGCGTGTCACAGCACAGCTGCTGTCGCTAGGAGCCGTGGGATCAGTCCTTTGTAAACTTTCCAGCTTTTCACAGGTTCATGCCGTGCTGCTTTCCCTCCATTCAGCCCCATCTCTTAATGCTGTAAAATCAGCACCCTTCATTTCTCCTGATAATGGCTTTTCAAAAGGCAAAGCTTACAACCATCTCTCTCATAGACACATTTCTTTCAGGTATATAGTACATTGCACATGCATTTTCTAGCATCAATTGGATTTTCAGTGGAGACAGTTATGCAGCAGAGAGTCTGAGTGTTCATTTTGGGATTCTGGAAACAGCTATAGAAATTTAATGATGGGGACAGAGAGGTTTTGGACATCAAAAGTTTGGCTGCTCCTCTGGGCACAGAAGCTCTTCCAACTTCTCTGGTTCCATCTGCACGGCCTCCAAAAATTTCAGGGACCAGCTGCCCTGCAGGATATGCACTAGAATAGCAGCCACACTAACAGTTCTACCTACTTGTTGCTGGAAACCATACAGAATGGTGGTAGCTTATGAATCATTTAAATGAGGTTCCTTAAACTGTGAGGGATAGTCAGCTGGAAGCTTTACTGGGTTGTTTGAATCTCCTGTAAAGCCAACTGGTTAAAACAAAACAGACCCAGATAACAACTTGCACTGTCCACTTTGCTCCACTCTGGGGTGGAGTAAAAATCAAAGTGAGACTCTGAGGTTGGTGTTTTCCATAGGGACAGGCAGAGCCTGCAAGTCAATGACAAGGGAGAGGAGAAGATAACAACCCATTATCCACTAGAGCTCCAGGTGATCTGGGAAGCTCTGAGACATGATTCTAGAGGTTTCACATCAACAGAGCTCTTTTCTTTCCCACAAAATGTCCAGGCAAGTTTGTAAGGATCACCTGAATCAGAGAAGAAAAAAAATGATTCCTGTCCCATCCAGCCATGTCTTTTTGTCTGCTTATGTTTCAGACTGACCCACACTGCAGTCTCCAACTTAATCTTTTATACACATCAAATATTTTATCTGCTGTACCATTTTATGATCTTTGAATTAAGGAAAATAAAATGTTCACAGCAACAAACAACTCGGCTGTAAACTACTTGCCTTCACTTGCAACACCTTAAGCTCTTGAACCTCCTGCTGGTTCCTGCTTTGGTGTGGCCATGAAGGCTGAGGGTGTAAACACCTTTACTCAGCATCCCAGTATGATTGTCAAACTGTAATAAAACACTTTAAAGAGTCAATGCATAAAGATATATGTGTTTCTCTAGCTAATTATCGAATGCCTGCCTCTGTGCCATTTAGACTTCAACAATTACTTTAGAAAAATGCTTGCTATCTTTATTATCCTGCTGATTTTCAAGATGAAAGGAAACCACAAAATACGCATTTTTTAAGCACTAGCTCTTGACTCTGTGGATATACGTGGCAAAGTTGTAGCAGCTGCAGTGATCTGATCTCATGTTGAATTTGGTTTTTTACAGATTGAAATCTGTTTATTTTTTCAGATGAAATAAGAAAGCTTGGTCAACAATAGCATATATTTAGTAAAACCACAACCTATACATAAGCCACTTTGCAAATCCCATCTTTCAATTTCTTCTCAAATGAAGGCTCACAAATGGAGAACAATGAAGATCCACATTTTATCACAGCAAACCGTTTTTTCCTTCTATTTTCTATTACCACATCTCAAAATCTGTCCTCCCTGCCACTTTCCAAAAATGAAGATTCCTCCTTTTCCTCTGACAGCCTCGGACTTCCCCTTTCCACACAACCCACAGAACTCTGGTAGTGAATCAGCAATCCAGTCACGGGAAGCCTGAAGTGCCCCACTCTGCAGAGCAGCTGAGATGCAGCGAAATGAGGCACGTCTGCTCCAGCTGAGGATGTTGCCTTATCAGCCCTCACAGCCCCTGCCAGGGGCTGACCTTGGTGATTGATTTCTGTACAGCTGAGCCACCAGCTCTGTTCCCACGCTGTGTTTTCTCTCTGGCCTCTGCTGACAAAGGGGCTGCTGGTGCTGGATGTCCAGGGGTGTGGAACCCACGGAAAATCTGCAGAGCAGCCGGTGCTGCCTGAGCACAGGGAGAGCTTCAACAAGTCTGCACCTGCAAACTCTGCTGAGACACTCACAGGCACGGTGAGGTGAAATGCAACAAGCTGAGGTGTGTGGATGTTGGGGACAAAGGGTGCCCCGACCTGCTGCCTACCCCGTTTTAGAGCTGGGGAAGTTGTGCTGTCGGTGGTGTTGGGCAAAGCCTGCCTGTCACATCACCACACTGCATTCACCTCTAATTAAACTGAATTCGCTGCTTCCAGAGCTAAGCAGAAACCACAGCCTCCAAGGAATTGCCAGTTCTGCTAAAAAGCAAGTCAAAAATCACAAGAAAGTGTAGCTTAGACTATGAAACAAAAAGACAACTATACAGACGCTGCTTTTTTTTTTTCTTTTAAAGAGAAGCCAATACACAAGTTCAAAGCAATCACCGAGTTTGTGAAACAAAAATTCATGGGGAGGACCAAGTGCAGTGGTGCGAAGGATTTCACAAGCCCAGGGAGGCATTTCACCGGCACACTGTAAATGAACTCCCACTCACCCATTGAAGAGGAGACAACGAAACACTCATTTACAACACTGCACAACGTCTGCAGGTAAAACCAGTCTCCGTGAGGACTGAACCAGGAACAGGAGAGTTACAGAAGCTCTTGGGAAAGAACAAGAGTGTTTCTGTTGAAGCCACCCAGTGCAGGTGAGGCCCGAGGCAATGACAGTAACATAAGAAAAAGTGGTAACCCAAACCAGTCCATCAGAAATTGGTCATCAGTGGTTAGTATCTATTTTAGAGGAAATAGATTGAGAAGCTGATAATTAATATTCACAAACTAATCGTGACAAATCATGACTACAGCAATTACTGCCGTCTGAGTAAAGCTATAGATTTTCCACTTACACAACAATACATTCCTTTGTTAGAGCCTGGACTGGATGAGTCCTGTCAGGCTTAGTGGAAGACTACATCACTACTCTAATGGGGAGATCCATTTGCTTAAGAGTAATCACAATTAACACTACTGTGTGCTGAGAACTGATTTCTCACACATCTGCAATGGGAAACAATGAGCCTTCAGCTGCTTCTGAAATTGAAGGCTAAAAGGCAAGCAAGCCTGGGATCTACACGTGGAACAAAATTCTTTTGCCTTGCTCAAGCAGGGCAAAAGAATTAGAGCAAAGGGAAGTGTGTCATATTCATCAGCTTTACCCTAAAGATCCTCTTGTTTTCTCTTAAGGCCTATTCCAATTCCTAACTTGAGAATTTCATTGACTTCACTTGGGCTGTGTGTCAATTTTTTTCACTTTTACTGCATGACCCAGATTTTAGACACCATGCTCATTAATCTATTCCAAATACAAGTTAAGGATATGACACATTATTTCCTCATGTGTATTCTGTTCTAAAATCAGCCCCAACACAGCTTAGTAATTTGCATTGTTAGTGTGCTTAAAAGTCCCTCACTTTTTGTCATCAGGCACTTTTTGCTACTATTAGAATTGTCCCTTCAATAAATACACTTATTTGACCAGAAGAGAGGAGATCACTAATACAGAAAGAAGTTTTAATCCTACACATATCCACATAACTAGGGAAAAGGAAGTATGAGCCCAAATATATCAATTTTACTTTGAAGGACTTACTAAAAATCATAGACTAAAGAAGCTTATTTTCTTGGAGATGATTTTTTGGTACAGCAATATCTGACATCAATGTAAGGCCAGGGAAACTTCCTTAGTATGCAGCGAGGTGCCTGGAGCACTGCAGTAATTACACATTTGGCAGGACGTAAACTCCTCTGCATTTGTGAGCAGCCTGTTAGTCAGAGTGCAGAATGTAAGGGGCACAGATCAAAAAGCAGGCTCAAACACCACACAGGAAAAAAAAGCAAGGAAGGAACGTATATGACTCTAGCATCAATGGTCGACTGATCTGATTCCTCTGCATGTGGCAGAATAAAATCTGCTGAAGCCAAATCCCTTCCCTAAACTCTCATCATTCTTGAAGCCATGAATACTCACCAGTATTAATGTAAATGTTGTCAGGCACCCAACCATTATTTAAAGCATTAACCATTTCTCTCAGAAATGCCTTCCCCAGGTCTCCCAGCACACTCTGCACTGTCTGTCTGTCGTTAGGCTGCACACTCCTTGGGCCACCAAGTGTCATTTGCTGCCTCTTACAGCACTAAGCACATTATTGAAGCTTAGCATCCATAACTATGAAAAGCAAAGCAAAATCCCACAAGTTAACTTTGATGTGGTTGCAGATCCCAGTCCTGTTCTGACATCAGGAAATTGGACTCGTGAAGGATTTGGGAAGGCTGTTAGAAAACATGGTGAAGATATTTAGAGCTCACCTACCGAGGGAAAAATGGGAAACTTGACACAGTTTGCTGCAGTTTATTTAACTTCAGGAAACCTCTCCATGGGTACTTATAATCAGTGCCTTTAACTTGCTTAGGGAGGATCTCTGCACATAAAGAAGCTTTACACAAACCTGAGCCATGAATTTCTGAATCTTTGATGGCTCTACATTCATTTCCAGGTAATGATGATGGCTGAGCCCACTTTTACACACACACACACACACACACACACACACACATATATATATGAATATATAAAAATACATACATATATATATATACACACAAGCCATGCCCACACAGGGATTTAGCATAAGGAGAAATAAACAGCATGTCATCAATTCACACTCTGCTGAGCAGCACTCTGAGGTGTCAGATGGCAATGATAAGAGTCATATCTTCAGGGTATGTGTACCTTTGTCATCAAACTTTAATCCAGACATTCTCTGCCACCTCTGAGCCCTCAGTTATTCAGATAGCTTTTCCTCCTCGTAGCATGGGGAATGTGCAGGCTGGCACAGACTTTTTCATTTCTAGTTTTATGGGGTGACAGCACTGCACCATCTAAGAAGAGAATTAAAATGCCAGAATGCTGGGTGCATACATAAAGCCATAGTGAGAAATTCTGCCTCATCTCCTACCATTGAATATTTATACAGAACAAGTGACTGGATTCCCCAGTGAAGTTTGAGGTTCTGTTGTGTTTGTGATTTTTTGCATGTCCATAACAAGTCAATCACAGGCCTAAAATATTTATCTCATTTGGAGATGATAAAATCCCAGGGAACATCTCCCTCTCATGATCCAAAACCCACATGACAGCACATTTTAGCAACATTGGATGCTTCTCTTATAAATAGGTTTTAAAGGAAGCTACGATTTTTCTTTCAAATTTAACTTTTCCTAGAGCATCCAAGACACACTCCTTCTTGCCTGCATCCGTTTTCAGTGCAGCGGGGAATGCTTTTACTGCAGTAAAAGCTAGGACTTAAAGGACAGCAAACCATACTCTGGAATGTACTGATAGTTGTGTGTAACTAACTCTGGAAGGGATCATGGGATCAGGACTTCATCCTGACCTTTCTGAATAAGACATGATGAACTAGGTCCACCCAGATTTTGACACCACTGTTTTAAAGCAGAAATCACAAAGCCACACAGTATCAAATGCATTCTTACTTACTTCATTCACCTGGGGGAAGGAAACACCACTGATCTTTTCCTCAGGAGTTACGTTCTCAGTCCTCCCGTTAAAAAGCAGAGAGACCAAGCACTTGTATGGAGTCAGAGTACACAGTCATTCTGTTGGAAGGAGAATGTTTGGATGTATTCTGCCAGTTCAACCCAATTCTCAAGCTATACTGCCCATCCTTGTTATTATCTCAGCCTCCCAAATTATAATAAATGGAATTGGAATCCTCTGTCTTTTACCACAGTATTTCCCATTGATTTAATCAGTCTATTCATATTTCTTGCTGACCTGATTTTTCTCCCCTTTCACTTCTAAATCCTCTATTGACTTGAATTAATCTTGCAGAGTACGACTGGGAACTCATTGAGTTTTGAATACAAGCTCTGGTAGCTCACAGAAGGCCTTCTTACACATCTATTTTCAAAAAAACAAAAAAAGGTTAAATGCCTAGTGAGAGAGGTAGCCAGGTGCCATTGAAAAAAACATAGCCCAACACACACCAGTAGAGAATGGAAGTGATGATTAAAGCAAATCTGTTCTTGAGAAACAGTTTCAATTCAAGTTAAAACTCATTTGGGCAAAAGGATACAACTTTGCATAGGAAAAGTAATCACAGAATTGTTACTGAAATTAAGGCCCAGACAAGTTTCATGTGTACCATACTTAGGTCCTGCAATAAGCTCTCTTACTTCACGCTGTGCCACAGGCAAAATACAAACAATGCACTGCAAATACCAAAATCTGTAGTTGACTACATTTAAATAACATGAAACCATTTCACAGGATCTGATCCCAGGCTGATTGATACTTTTGATCCCATCTTAAAACTGGAGGATATTTACACAACAGTTACCAACCTGTACAAACAAGGACACTTCTGTATGATATAAGCTCATGCTGGTCACCCAATACAACCTTCCTAAATTAAAACTTATTAGTTAAGAGATTGTGAACAGAGGGCACTGCAAGCTGCTGCAGTTTCATGAGAAACACACATTTATTTCCTCGGCCTAATTGCCCCTTCTTAGCTGCACTAAACTGAGGAGACAAAGAGGCTGCAATGTCATGACACAGACTGAACCTTTACACTATAATAAATAAGCATGCCAGGAACATAAATTCAAAAACTATTTTGTAATAGTCAGACACAAGCCCATGTATACTAGGAAAGAACAGTCTTTCTGCATTGGAAAGTGTGGAAACAAATATCCACTGGTGCCTAGAAAAATATGAAATGGCTTGTCACCTTTTTTTTTCTCAGTGTAAGTAAAAACAGTTCTTCCAAGTACAGTGGCTGTACTTGACATTTCTACTGCTATTTTATAGATAGGAAAATTCACTCAAACTGAGGACTAGAAACAGCATGATACTACAGTACTGAACAACATAACACAGCTGTGATAGAAATCCCTACTACAGTTTGCCTTTCATACTGCTCTTTGGTTTTGGGTAATTGTTCCTGAAGTGTGAGCTGTGGATCACTGTTAGCCAGCTAAGTCATGTCAGGGGATCTGTAGAGCTGCATACTCAGTATTTGCAGCAAAGAACTTGACAGAAGTGAATGTTTCCCTGAGAAATTTAGAGGCCTGAGATTGACCCATAATTACACACTCAACTCTCAACCCCTCCTCTCAGCTACAGGGCAATATTATCAGAAGACAGCATTGTTCACATAAAGAACAAGGATTCAGGTTTCAGCTGGAAATAGAAAGGTTATAAATGGCCACAAGCTAAACTTTCAACCATGGGAAGGTACTCTTATCCAATTACAAGAAAAGTTCTTGTCCCTTCCTGTGATTAAACCATTTGTCTGCACTATTAATACTACCAGAGCAGAATTTTTTTATCTGGAGAGGCAAAAGCCAGCACATGCAAAAAGAGCAGCCATTTGGCAAGGGAAAGAGTGCAAGTTTAAAGGCACAGAAGTAGTCACTTAATAGCAGAAGTATTATTAACAGGTTTTTATCCCACATTTTTCTGCTAATTTTTTCTCTTCTTTGTGTTGTATTCCTGTTTTGCTGTGGTTTTAGGGTTCTTTTTCATAGCTTACTAAGAGTTTTGTGAGTTTCTGTCATGAAAAATACTAGGTCACTGTTGTGCTAAGACAGAAATAAATGAAAACACATTTTTCCTTAGGTACTTAGACATAAGGGAAAAGGGAAAGGAGAAAACCATTTCAGCTGGATTCACTATTGCATTTAGCAAGTGTGCATGCAAAGATACTTATGAAGATGAATTTTATATTACAATAGAAGGTACAGAATCTTTTTCCTATGTTGATAATTCTCCTCATTACTATACTATTACAATAGCTGTTGATAGCACTCTTATGAAAGTAGCAATTACAGAAACTGGTACATTACGTCTCATTTTCCTTCTTTACTCTAGTGCTTTGACCTTTGGAAGTTAGTGTAGAGTCTTGGAGTGATTATATAGCTGTAAGTTTATGTCCAGTATCTACTGAAAGTATTTGCAAATTTAAAAGAAATAATTTTCACCTTTAATTGCAATAGCAGAACTATTGCCTTATTACTATTCTTACTCATTTTAAAAGTGCCAAAGCTGCTGTGGGCAAATTGCCCTGCGATAAAAAAACTGCACATGAAGTTGCTGAAATAATCATGCAATACAGTGTGGGCATTTAAAAATTAAGTAAAAATGTTATTCAGATTCAGAGGATGAGCAATGAAAAAAATGAACTCTATCCCAGCCAAAACCAGGACAAGCAACAATGAGCACTTACTGGTTTTAAAGGTATTTGGTGAATTAACTCACACATTTTTTTACAAAACTGTCTCGTTGTTTTAAATGTCCTTGAGAGTTCCATGCCATTAACTATCTTAGAAAATGAAATGCTTTTTTCCATCAGTATATGCATGAAATCTGTATCAGATTTTCCTTTGAGAAGTTTATGTCAGTCAATATGGTTTCTGTATACCACTGTTTTCCATACTGTAACAAATGAAAATTAAGTATCTGGTGAAGTGGACAAGACATGTGCACATTTTTCTGACAAAGAACTGGTTGCTGTGTATTATCACCGTGTCTTCACCAATCTCAGATTATGGGAGCAAGGGGAACAAGGAGCAGAGGACAACAGTAAGAAGAGGAGAAGGAATACATGCTTAAAAAGGATTCAAAAAGGCCTCAGAGCTCTTTGACACCCATAACATGGCTTCCACCTCACTGGCAAAGTGTCCCTTACAGTCTAAATAAGCATTCCCCACATCCAACGGGTGCTCCTCTGGAGCTTGAAGAAGCCAACTCCTTTCCATGAGCCTGAGCAAACCACAGGTCCTCTGGAAACTCTCCAGATGCTCCCCTCCAGCAGCATCTCTGCATGGGCACAGCTTCCCTAAGTGTCCCAGCAATGCAAACTCTGCTGACTGTCCAACATGACAGCTCCAGTTCCTGCCTGCCTGGTCTGCTTTGCCCTTGAGACAAACACCACAGTCAGGACCATTAGTCACTCTGTTGATAAGAGGAAAAGCCTGGCTGAATCAACACAGTGTTAGGATCTAATCCTGCCAGAAGAGTGAAGAGCAATTTCTGGTCAAGCAGATTTGCCACACTGCATGTCTGTGATTAGTTTCAATTTAGATGGATATAGTGTAAATAGAAGTGACAGCTAGAAAAAGCTGGAAACTGAACCTAAAAGTGAGGGGATGAACCACTGCTTGAACAGTGATCTTCCCACTGTATTGAAGAAATTAATTTAGTATTTGCATTTAATCACAGCAATTACAGTTAACTGAAGGGGAGGATTCCTGTTGTCTGAAGATCCAAGATATAAATTATATCCTCCATACGCCTATGTGTTTGTTACCTGAATTTTCAAGAACTCTTGGCTCTATAAAAGAGATACCATTCCTCCAAGTTTTGGTTTTGTTTGAAATGTCTAACCTATTTGGCCCAGACTCCATGTCATGCTCAGTGAAAACAGCTTGAAAAGAATTAGAGATAATAAATTTATGCTAATCCTTCAGGTGTTCTTATCAATCAATTTGGCCTGTATGAAAGCCTGTCCTAAGCCTGAGATCATGAAGATCTCAGGTCTCTCAGCTTTTCAACCACGATCATAATTGAATGCAGACCATATACACAGTACCAGGTCAAAGTCAGATAGTTTAGTCCACTTAGAAGTAGTACAGAAATATATACTCAAGGATGCAGTTTCAGTATTACTTTGAGGTACTACAGCTGAACTACAACGTATTTGCAATTCCAAATCACCAAAATCACTTAGGGGCAGTTTGATACAACATTCAGAGCCTGTACAAGAGTCCTGATCACTGCAGAGATGGTACAAAAAAGGAGCAGTTGCTGTTGTAGTGATTCTCTCTGGAGGCAGTGCCTTTTGGAACTGTACAGCTCCCACTCAGAGCATTTGCCTTGCCACTTGAGTTTCAAAGTGAAAACGGAGCTCCTGGAACATTGAAAAGAAGTCAGAAAAGAACCTTGGCTATTTCTCAGTTTTAGATCCCCATAAGCATTCAGATCTAATTCACTTTCATATGTTAAATTGGAAAGGGGAAGATTTGAAGTTTCAAAGGCCTATTTATCTTCCTCCTAATCTGCCCTGCTCATTCCCGTGCAGTGAAACTCTTCCTGTTATCTATTATCACATTCTCCAACTCCCCTCCGGTGTTTCTGACCTTCACCTGCACGTGCTGCTTCTCTCATCCCAAGCTCCTCTGGGGGATGCCAGCTCTGCTCTCAAACACGTAGCTACATTTTTATAAACTCTTTTTTTTTTTTCTTAAAATCCACATCCACTGTGACACATGGAAACAATGAGGGGACTAATGACAAGTCTACCAAAGGGAATCTGGGAAATGTGTGATAGTAGAAAGAGCAACAGCAAAATTTGTTCTTCATTGATGAGTTTGTTAGGGCATTTCTGCACTGTAAAATACTACAGGACACAGGATGCTACTGGATGGAGCAGCTCTGAGGGACAGAGCTGATTAGCCTGAGCCCAGTGCCATGCCAGGAGGGTTAGAGAAGGAAGTTGGTGTGTCTTCCTCAGAGCATCCATCAGTGTAGAATTTCATTAGCAATTGAGCAAATGCAATTCCATTAAAATTAGCAAAACTCACTGATGCCTTATTTGTTGAGAGTTTTTTTCTTTAGGTCTTAGGTGCATGCAAACAAATGGTTCTTCTAGCAAAAACCCACCAATTTTGAACTTCTGTTGGAAAACAGAAAAATAAATTCTTTGACATTTCTTGAAACAAGTACAATGCAGCAATTATTCTCCTTTTATGGTCTTTTCACAATACACAAATTTAAATAACTATACATTTGAGAGGTCTCCCATCAGCAGAACAGAACACCTCCCAAGCTGAGCTGCTCTGCTCACTCACAGCTATTCCAGTGAGCTCTGAAATGCCATTCTCCACCTGGGGAGGTAGAGCAGGGACCTCACCGTGCACCTCTAGGCACCGACTCACTCCATGGGGAGTGACCAGGCACAGAACAAACCAACTTTAGGGATAACGATCCGGGTGTGACTGACTGCCAGTCCCAGGGGTCACTCCCACAGGCTCCTGTGCGTGGTCAGCTCTGCAGCATCACAGCTATTTTTGAAAATGTAGAACTCCTACACTAATGGGATTATTTGTAATGCTGTGTAGTGAAATCAAAACATGAATTTTGATTAAGTGCATGTCCTGAATTTTTCTAGCTAGCCAGTATCATAAACTGCATTTTTATGACATCCGCATCCTTGACACTTTGACTTCTATTTTTTCCAGGTGGGTTGCTTAATGACCAATTTCCAACACGCTTGCAGTGACTCAGGCATCATTTCTGCACCAGTCTGATCACCCTGTCACAAGTTCTCGCTCACACAGATCTCTACTCCCACCTTCCATCTCAGATTGGGGGCCATATCTTATTGGCTGAACAGCAGGAAAGCATTAGCAGTAATTACAGAAATGTTTTTCCTCTGCTCTAATTACAGTGACATCAGCATTCTATTAACCTTTAAATTACTGGTATTTTTCCAGAGAGAACTGTAATGAAAAGCAGTTAAGAAAAAGAGTTTCAGAGCAGAGCAAAGAAAGCAGAGGTGCTTTCTGCTGGTGCCAGTGTAAAACCCTCCTGACAGTGCTCTGGTACAGATGGACACCACTGCCTCTCACAGGCCAGAGCCTCAGCTTAAAGTGTATTTTGGAGCAGCTTCACTGATCCTGGCAGCCTGCTATCTACAGAGCACAATTTTTATTTCCCAGTCCTTAGAGATCTTGGGAAAAGCCACTTGGAGCTCAAAGTGCAATTGCAGGAACCTTGCAGATGAAAACAATGAGAAATTACTGTCTTGAATGTGCTCCTGGACAGATAGAAATAAGAATTTTTCTGGACTTACCTCAACAACAATATACATTAAATGCTGAAGAACACAAAAATTAAATAATTTTCTTTTTTTTTGTGATAGTCCAGTTTCATCTGCTATAAAGTTGATTTTATTCCCTTGATGAGATTCCTTAATTTCTTTTGCAACTGGTCTCAGAATGGAAATAACTTTTCGAGAGAAGCTAAGGGAAGAAGAGGCTGGAAGAAAACCAATTTTTTTTGGAGCAAGTCAAATGAAGTAACAGATATTTTCATGTATTCTGAATAGTATGTTTAACATTTTAAGGCTGCTTAGTCAGAGGAAATGATTTTTTTGTCCCTTTAGGCTTTCCAAACACATCATTCCTTTAAAGGAAGTGTGTGGAAATACTTCCCATGAGAATATGAATATTCAGGAAAAAATAGGGGACTATTTAAGCTGATGCATATTTTTTGACTCCGTTGTTTCTGGCAGAGGTGCCTGTTCCCCATATACCCCTCAGCATCCAGATACACAATAGCAAGCACTTCTACAGTGATAGAGCACAAATTTGTGTTCACAGTAGCATGCACAGAGGCTTGGCACAGGAAGAACGGAGGAGAACCAGTAATGGAATAAAATAACCTTACTATCCCCTGCAAGCTAGAAGGAGCCCAGAGCAGATGATTCTTTATGGAAACAAATTTTTTTCTCTTCTTTCAAAGGCAAGAATGACTTTTGTAGATGCAGTTCTCCCTTCAGTGTAGAACTCTGCTGTGTGTTCTTTGTAAATGTGCTTAGAGTTCTCACTTCTACGTTAAAGCTTCTCTGGCTTTCACATTGATTTGTGGCTAACATATTTACCCACTTATATTGTGAACTTCACACAATCTACTCCTGAAGAATGAGACCTGGATAAAAGAGTTCTGGCTCAGAGAATTTTTTTTTTAATTACAAGGCAATCTTTATTTTCTTTTTTTCAGTGTCTTTCCAAAGAACCATTCTAGTGCATATAAATATTTAAAAAAAAAAAAAAAGTGGATCAGGTGAAGTGAGTGCTATGACAAAAGATCTCAGCTGAGACTCAAATCCTTGACCTGAGTCAGGCAGAGAAGGGATTTGAGCCAGCTTTCTTCTCTTGCTGTGTGACAGAGCCACCATGCCATGGATAATGCTGGATTGATTCTCTCCCTCTGTGTTTGAAATTTCAGGCAGAATTTGAGGGAATCCTTCCTTGGCCAAGAACCACTGAAACTGCCCTTCTCAAAGGAGAAGTTTCAACCTTTCCACGAAACACTTCTGTCAACTGAACAAAATATCATGACCAGTGGACTTGTACCATTTCCTAAAACAGCCAAGAGGCTTCAGGACCGTGATATTAATTTTCAGAACTTTATACTCTTAGAAACCTTAATCTTACTTCATTTCCTTGAGGGTGAGAACAGTCAGCATGAATTTACCACAGGTCAGATGAAGATTAGAGAAAGCCAAAGGCAGAGAGGAGCATGTAACCACAGCACAACCCTGCTGGCCTTAGGAACGTGGTGTTTTCTGAGCCTTGGCAGGGGTGACTGACTCCAATACAGGAGCTCTTAAATCAGCACACACATTTATTGGAAATGCATCTGCAAAGAATTTCCTCCTAATGAAGCAAGTGAAAAAGAACTGAAATTGCTTAGTATATACCTTTAGAAAGTCTTACTCATCTTAATATATTGGCACTGCTACAATTAATAGCCTGTTTGAATTTTCCTTCCAGTTTCTATTACAGGAGGCTCATAATTCAGGGATAAAAATCTTACTCTAGGCTGAAACTTGTTATTATTTAGTGTCTGAACTTGTTTCATGCAGCTTTTCTGCACAACCCAGCTCATCTCCCACCCCCTAGGAGTAATAGATGTGGGGTTCCTCAACACAGCCTGCTGGGAAGGGGTCAGCAAGCTGAGGTGTAAAATTTACAAGAGTGTATTTTTTAAAGAAACAGCTGGGTCTGTCCAAGGGCAGATTGGGTAAGAGCTCAGGAAGTGGTTCTTCTGTCTAAATCTTTAAATACAATCAGAGAATGACCCTGTACAGGGACAGGTCAAAGAAATGAGCCAGAGAGAGGATGGAAACAGAATCACGTCTGGTGAGTCTTTTACCACAGCAAAAGAAGTGATGACATTGGGATTGTTTCCAGATTGGTCATTATGGTTTCTTCTGGCTCAGGTTGTGACTGCAAACATCAAAACCAGATCTGTGCAGGATCAAAACACTTTGCCATGTAAATCTGTTCCACGCCAGCCACAGATGCAAACTGCACTCCTGTTGAATTATCCAGAACAATGATGATGCATAGAAAGGCTTTCTACCATGACATGAAAACAGAGCACCTTAACTGGCAAATTAAATTTATGTGAGATGATGGTCTGCAGATGGAACACAAGACTTTTCTGACTGGGTAACTGGAGTTCAAAATCCTAATTTATTACACCCTCAAATCCACTACACATTTCCTTTTCCTTGAGGCATTACAGACTTTCTACACTCCCACTTTTACAACAATTTATTTGAATGTTTTTTACAATTTCCTGAAATTTACATGTCCATTCCTTTAACTCTCTTCTAATTTTTGAAAATTTGAAAGAGTCAGAATTAAGACCTACTTTTTAAAAAAACAAATCTCTAAAACACTGTCAGAGTATCACCTTTTACTATTTTGCAATAAAAGTGAATGATATGGATAAAGGTGACTTAATACATCACTTATCATACTATCTGCAAACCCACAAGGATAATGACTTTAAAAAAGCAAATTATGGGAAAAAAAAGAAGTAGTAGGGAATGGTCTCCATACAATAGAATGGATTTGGCAGTAAAGATCTCCAGTTTCAACTCCCAGCCTTGCCACTTAAGAGTATCACCATGAAAGTCACTTTCCTTCTCTGTTCCTCATCTTCCCCATTTGTAAAACATGAATGTCGTGACTGACTTCACAGAAAGCCTCCATGATTCACTTAATCAAAATGCTGAACTGAAAAATATGTATGAACCTTCCTTGAGGAAAAGAAAATAAAACCTGCAGCTGATGTAGTTCCCAACAAGAAGAAAATGAACTGTAAATTATCACTTTTTAAGAACTTTACCAAACTGTAAAGGTTATGACCCATGACATCATGTTAAAACAGAGTTCCTATGAAAATACAACCCTACAGATGATCATTGATGAGCCCTGAACAGGCAGCCACTAAGGAAGTTGTGTCTTTAGGAATCACTTGATCAGAAAACACAGTGTTCTTTTTCAATTTTATGTGCATCTTGTCAGAGAATGATGAAGATTCTACCAATTCTTGTGCACTGATGCAGATTTCTCATGAAAAGGAAAATCTCCCAGGCTAAATCCACATATTTTAAATCAGAGATTGGCCGAGTTTTTCATTAGCCTTAAAATTAAACCTGTTTTGCAGGGTCTTTAAAAATCTCTTTTCTGGCATGAGAGACAATAACTTCTTTTTTGTTTTGTTTTGCTTTTCAGTGAGATCGCTGAGCGTGGATTCCAGCTTCCTATGGTATGCATGATCATCTTCAGCCTGAAGTTCCCATTAAAACACTTCCTCATTTGTTCTAGATTGACATCTAAATTTTGAAAAAATAACTAGCATTTAAAGTATACAAAAAAAAAAGTCAACACTGCAACACTTATTTTGGATTGTTACAGTAGTTTTGATAGTTTGTATCTGGATAAGAGTTGGAAGGCATATTACTGATACTCAAAGGGAGAGAAAAAAACCCAAATGAACTAGAAAGGTTTATACATTCTCAGATGAAATGATATATTTTTAATTTGCAAGCATCTCTCTACAGCTCAGAAGCTTTTCTCTACTGTGACAGATTGGAAAATTCCAGTAGAATTTGTCTTTTCAAGCTGTCCCTGAAAGAAGATTCTGGGGGAAGCTTTTTAAGTGCAGAAACATGTGCTACGTTCTTCGCTTTTAACTTATATCCAAGCCACTGAACTGAGAACATTTCATGTTCTGTCAGTTTTAATGTTTGTTAGTCTACGTCTGTAATTGTGTCACTTGTGAGATTCTGTTAGAATAAAGACTGGGGTTTGTAAAAATGTGAGGTGTGAACGTAGCACAGGAATTCACGGAGAGCTTTGTAATCACAAAATTGCCAAACAGAGGACGTGCAAACTCTCTGTTTCTCCTGCACAGATTTGTCAACTCAGGCTTTGTCCTGTCTCTCATGTGGAAAGTGGAACCAGTTCCTTATTCCAGAGCAGTGAATTCTGCCTGCTATTCAATAGCAATGCACACTTTTCCATTATTGTGGCACAAGTTCCTTGAGTCTCTTGGCCAAATATTTTTTTATTTGCCAAAATACTGAAGAGAACCCAAGATATTTGTGATTTTGAGTTACATTTTGTCTGGGTAAGTGTCAAAAATGGCAGGTAATGAAAGGAGTCAACGCATTTTAGAAGAAATATTCTGTGTCTAGGTTATATAATTATTTAATTTTGGTTTTTCATTAGGAAACATTTTAGAAGTCACTACAATGTAAAAGAAAAAAGTAGAAAAATTGAACTCGATTAGATTTTAGGAAAAAGAAGTGAAACATTTCTATGGTAAATCAAGTAAATGGCTCATCTGAGATTTACTCAGCTGTTTTGGGAGGCAGCTTTCTTGGAAGACAGGGTATTTCTGTGCTAGTTGTTCAAAAATTCAGGCAACAATGTGTCATATTGTGATGAATTTGATAGCCAGACCACTGGTCCTGAAGTGCTGAAGTTCTCTTCTCATGGTCATGTACCAGTTGTTTATCAATATTGCTGGAGTGAGATTGCAGCTCTGCGGGTTAGCCAGAACCCAGCTTGTCACTGGTCTTACAGCAAAGTGGCAAAAGAACATCCAGGAAGTCACTTTCTGCATGAGAAGATTGAGAATCTTGTCACACAACTTGTGTTTCTTGGTAGCCTCTGTGGGTGCTTGCACATGCCTCAATTTCCATTTTCTTTAGGGAACAAACACCGGGATATTTCCTCCGCCCACAAAACACTCAGTAGTATTTTGGGCCAAGTGTTTTAGTTCCTGCTTTTGGTGTGTTTTCTCTCCCTTAAGAGGCAATGTCTGCTCTCTCAGGCAGTGTCTGCCTGCTCTGCTTCCCCGTTCCCTTACCTTGAACTTTTGTAATTGTTGTGCATTAATGGCTATTAAGGTTTTGATTCTTTTCACTCTAAAGCCTCTTGCTGTCTCAGGTCACAGTTCTCACCAGGCACTAAATACTTCTTCCAGTATTTCAGGCATTATTCCTAGTAACTGTGTCAATCATTTTATGTCCTTGCTTCACAGTGGGAAAGTACAGAAATAAAAGTATAAGAAAAATGAAAAAGAAAAACAATTTTATCTTCATTTTTTCCTCATCACCATTTTCTGTAGGTGTTGCAGTTGTGCCTTGTTAATTGCATTTCCTGCCATGTTGTGGATGCCATAAATCTGCTCAGTGACATCAAATTTCATCTTGGGAATGCTGAACAGTAACAGCTCAAGCCTTACAATCAAATTGTTCTTTATCTGCTGCTTACAGAAATCCCAGAACAGTGGCAAACGCCTGAGCCGTGCATTTAGATTTGTACTGTCTGGTCTAGACTCCTCTGTCTTTCAACTTGTATTCCTCATCTAAGTGCCATCCAATTTATTACTTGCATGAAAGACTCCTTACAGCACAGGAATTGAAAAGGCTTCAAATGCTGCAGGTTTTCAGCCATAATTGCTGAAGTTGACTTCAGCCTTATCTTCATGGGTAGCACTAACACCACTGCAATTTCTTCCTTTCAGGTGAGGCACCGCAGTCAGCAATAGTTACAAACAGGGCCTGCACTTCTAAAGTTGCTTGAGACTCAAAAGAGCTAATTAAGGCTTTTTTAACCAGCACGCCATACTTTGTAACTGCAACTTTACTATGAATAAAATGTGTAAGGTCAGGAGCACAAGTTTTTTCATTTTCAGCATTGTCCCTAACTGCTCCCAGGACCCATTCTGGCAGTTCTGTACCATGAAACCCTGGGCTCAAGTCCTCAGAGGCTTCCCTTATCTGTACAAATGAGTTTGCACAAATTCCCTCTCTTCTTGCATTGTTCTGAAAGTTCTGCCTTGTATTTGCAGTCTATTAGCCAGTGTGCAGAGAGAAGAACAAGTAATATTGACCATTCAATAACTAATTCTCTGATAAAGAGGCCAGCCGAATGGAAAACAGCTTTCCATTTATTTCAAAGAAAAGTATTGATAGTTTTATCTTTTTAAACAAAACAGAAACACAACACCACCATCCATGTTTCTCATAAATAAATATGTTTGCCACTGATGAGGAACTCTCATGAACCAGTTTTTTAAGGTCCTCTCGAGATTGTTCATTCAGGTAGAAAAGAGCCAAATTCCCAAGCTTTGGTAAAAGCATTTGAGACAAGGTGGACACACTCAAGAGATCAGAGCCATCCACCTTCTTGCACATGAGCAGCCAAGGAACTAAAAGCAAGTGACGGTGATATTAACTGAGATTAACAGTTGGAAATTTCCCTCTCTGTTTTGGATTCTGAGTTAGCCTGGAACTCCAAGGAATTAGCATTTGTGAAAGGTCTTCCTTGCATAAAATTTTTGAACTAAAAACTAAATAATCTATCTCAGTAATGGTTGATGAAGCTTTGTCAACGAAGACCGATCAAAGCACTAAAACGAAATCATTCTCCATCCAGATGTTATGGAATTCAGACTCCTTCCTAAAGTACCAGATGAAAAATTAGAACTGATTTCTAGAACAACAGAATACCAAAGCTGTAAATCAAAAGTATTTCAAAGGCACTTTGATTAACTGGACTACAGTGATTTGTTGTACCAATCGATCTCTGTTTCTTTCTTGCCAAGTATTATTTCTTGTCTCCAGAATAAATTGTCCATATTCAGGAGTGACCTTAAAATTGCCATCATGGAGCGATGACTCAGAGAAAAGCCTCAAGGTATTCCATGAGATCATGGCTTCCCATGAATCTCTTCATTTTGAGAAGATGCTGCTGTCATCCTTCTCTGATCTTAAAACTTGCAGGGCCAAACAGGTGGTTTAGAAGACAAATCTGACCCTTGTGTTCTTAGAAGACATTTTTTAGAGTTGCAGCCATGACTGTCAATGGCTTTGAGATAATACACTTCAAGTTCTGTTGGCACTCAAAGAGAATTCAAGGTAGTTTTTCAGAATGATCATATTTAACTTCTTCCTTTTTCATTATCTACCTTATTTGCTTGTGAAAGCATATACACCTCGAAATACTAAAATTCAATTGATTTTTGAGAAACAGAAAAGCAAGATATCTGCTTGGATTTGTACCTATCTGGTCTTTTTCACCAAGACTCACTAGGGAGCTACTATTCGTGCTTTCTGAATTTAAACACAATATCTTGCAGCTGTTCCACAGTGAATTCCTGCTTTTTGGATATGACCATTACTGAGTCACCTTCTGTACCACTATGAACAATTCTGTTGAATTTAATAGAGATACTCAGGCATAAAACAGCCACAGATATTAAAATATATGCTTCTAAATATCAAGTGCTCAATTTTAAGTATTCCAAGTATAAACCAAGAAAGAGTTGAGAGCAATTAGGCACCTGAATTTTGGGTTACATACTTTTAATCTTAGGATTAAAATCCCAAGATTAAATCTTTATGCTTGGGAAAACTATGGAAAACTCTTTTTTAATGAAGAGATACAGAATGAACCCACATATAAATATGAAAATATCTCATCTTTCCAAATCGACGGTGTCAATAGACTTCTTTTTTTTAAAAAAAAAAAGGAAGCTACTTTCATCTTAAGTGGAATTTCAACCTAAGCATACTGTGCACAGGAGTTTGCTGCATAATATCCATCTCTAATTAGCATTTGTTTTATGTAAATTTGGTAAAGCAGTTGAAAGCTGAAATCTCAAATGAAGTTTGCATCCAATTACAGTATTGCAAAATGATTCCAGCTCTGTTTTACCACAACATAATCTGACTCAGAAGACCTCTATCTGCCTCAATCTACCTCTTCCTGACCAGCAGTTTTAAGTTGCTGAAGAGACCCCAGCAGATCACCATCAGTGAGTAATTCAGTTGTCATACTACATTATTCATCTGAGATTTTGCTCTAGGAATAGGATGCTTCCATGCTGGTGCCTTGAATCCCAGAGCAAGGGGAAACTATTCATCTTATGAATCATAATATGTCTAGAGACACTAAATGCTTGCCAGCAAGGAGAAACGAACTGGATGGAAACATCAATAGTGCAAAATCTGTGCTGAGGAGAACTACAGCACTTACAGCACACGTTGGTAGGTAAAAAGGTGTTAAATCTAAGTAGATGCCAAAAGAAATAAAAAATTAAGTCAGAAACACCTGTATTGTCTTAAAATGAAAAGGTTGGCTTCAACAAAATTTCAAATATCTGGCATAATTCTGTTAGAAATTACCACGGGGCTGTTCTGTGTTCCCAGCCTGGTATTTAACATTTGCATTGGGATCCTTCCAATAATCCTGCAAATTGTTTGGTGATTTTTTCTGGTATTCAGAATATGCCATTTGTCCTTACATCTATTCACAAGGAATGGGAATATTTTATGTAAATCTGCAGTATTTCTTAGAGATGAAATTCAGCAACCCTGTGTCTTATCAGTAAAATTCAGGAATCACTCTGTAGGAGATTTTTTTATAGGAGATTTTTGTACAAAAACTCAAACTTACTGCACAGGTTATGTTACTTTGACAACTGAAGATATTGTTGGAGAATAGTCAGAGTCTTACACTGTAATTAATTAAATTTTAGTAAAACCATATGACCAGATTAATTATAGATAGTAGTGGTGAATAAAGTTGTGTAAATTACCTCTTTTGTGGGGATGGTGAAATTGAAAAATTAGGAAAAACAGCCAGTAGAATGCTTTCATTGCCCAGAAAAAATTATGAAAAACAGTCTATTGTCAAACAAAAATGCTGTTTGATACAGAGTAAAAGCATGTTTCATTAGGGATTAATTAACTTCCTGAATTAACACGCCAAGACACCTGTAACACATAAAGGCATGAGCTTTAAACTTAATATTTCCCCCCCAATCCATTTTTCCCCCAGTGTATGATTTCCTACCCAAAAAATTGTGCAATAGCAAAACAAAAAAAGAATAAGAAAATACAGGATGTTTTGGTGGAATATGCAGAACTGAACAAACCAGGCAATTTCATGTGTAAGTCATAAATCCATGGGTAAATTATTGTGCAACAATCAGTAAATATCCAATTGCCTGTTATGCATATTTGGCAGGTCTAAAAATAGGCATTTACTGAAATGACAACGCTGCTTTATTTCAGTCATTATTAAAAGTTATGTATTTAGTGCTCCATGCTAAAAAAAGTTTGGTAAAGACAAAAAAAAAAGTTATGGCAGAAGAGCTCAGTCCTATGAAATGCTACAATAGAAGGAATATGGGGTTTTTACCATGCATAGAGACAATTACACCAAGTTCTGTCACGAAACTCAAGAGAAAATGGGGAATATTAATATTGAAATGTACTCTTGTGAGCAGCATAATTAAGGATTTTGTTTATCAGCTGGGAACCGGGAGTTTGTTTCAAGAGGCAACACCACAGAATCTTACAACCAAAAAGGGGTAATAAAGTTCAAACCCACTTATCTTTCTGACAGAACTGAACTGAGGTGTGGTTTCTCCTCTAAATGTGCCTTAGCAGCTGGATCTTCATTCAGTGAAGAATCTGTGGATTCTTCTGAGAGTCTGTTCATAGGCTCTCAGAGTCAACTGAATCGTGTTCAGATGCTGGGCATATCTCCATTTATAAATGATGATGTTTGGGGCTTTCATAAAATTCAGAACTTCATGTTTTTTTCTTTTCTCTACAGAAGTTATTTTTAAAGACATTTTAAAAGCTACTTGGTATTGAAATGAGGAAAAGACTGCATTTGGCTTCATTATCAAATTTATGAGTATAAGCCACAAAGCAACATTTGCTCTTTATTTTTGCTTTCTGGTACTAAAAGAAGTTTCCACATTCTCTGAAGTCTGTAGAAGGGAAGCCCCTTTGTGTTTCAGTGCTGTTTGGAGAGCAGAAGGAAGTACAGAAGGACAAATCTGGCATAACATTTGAAACCACAGGGTTTGACTTTACTTTTTTTTTTTTTTGAAAGGAGAGGAATGCTTATTTGCAAAGAATTTCAAAGAGGTTTTCTCATCCTTTAGCAAGATCTGAAAAGAGTCTATTAATTTTACTAAGAAATAAATAAAAAAAAAATCTTTCCTTGAAGAAGAAGCTATTATAAAAAATGTTACCACATCCAGTTGTGGCTGTCAGGTTTGTGAGTCACTGAGCAGATCAAATAATATCCCGAGTTTGCCATCTCACTCGTGACCCTCAGTGACCCAGCAGTGGCAGTGAAGGGAGACTAAAGGACAAAAAACCTGGGGCACAGCACATGGTTACACAGCCATCATGGTTGTGGAGTTCTGGCAAATATGAATGAAGAAAAACTAACTATAAGATCAGAAGATTTGCTGGGGTGCATTTGGGGTTTTTTTGACAAGAAACTGGTGATACCACGTTAGAAAACACTGAGGAGGAATAAAACAAAGATGGTCAGTGTTTTGCAGCACATCATTCTGCAGAAAAACTATTGTCATGCAGTGCTGCAACCAGTTCCCAGGAAGTTTTCTGCCATTATGAATTAAAGAATACCCTCAGGAAGATAGGATACCTGCTTTGAAGTCTTTACTCTCTATTTTAAGGCAGAACAGTGAATGGAGCAAACACAGAAACTGATGGAAAGGAACATGACAACACAAAGCAAATTCTATTTAATAATTCTTTTTTAACACTAATAACATATAAGCACCTCTTGAAACAAAATGTGTTGAAAAACTGACTGAAACTATTTAGGAAACATCTGCCTGTCTTGTGAAAGTTAGAAAACTGAAATATTTTGCATGAAAATCTTTTCAGTGTTTATTTGTTTTAATGCAAGAAGAAAGGGAAGCTCACACCCAGCAGCTGCTGAGCTCAGGCAAAGTTTGGAAGTCTCTGCAAAGTTCAAGCCTCTGCTAAAACCAGTGTTTGTTTACACAAAGTATAAACGGAGAAGACTTGGTGGTTACAGTAGCTTGGTGTTTTTTATCTGCAGTGAAAGATAGATCAAAACTCACACTGACTCAGGAAAAACAGAGGCTTGGCTGTGACTCACCCCCACTGTCAGGCTCTGTGCTGCAGCCACTGGCAGGAACACTTCACTCCTCCAGTGTCACCCTCCTCTCTCAGGAGAAACTGCATCTCTGCTCAAACCTTCCTGCTAAAACTAGCATATATTTCACAGTGAAGAGTGCTGGCTTCAAAACACTGACCTTTTCAAGTGAAGATCCATTCTGTTGAAACATTACTGAATAATTTCAGGGCTGTATCACCACTTTGTAGGAAATTAGTTGTTTGTCGTGGCTTAATGGTTTTATCCTTTTCTTTTCTTTTTCAGAAAGGAAGTCCAGGAAAATATCAAAATAATTTAAGGTGGAAAAGTCACAATAAATTGAGTAGTATCTTAATGCCCTGCAACTTTTAATTCCAAAAAGCAATTCAAATGCTGAAGCCTCTATATTATAAAAAGACAAAAGACTTTCCTGCTGAAATTTTTCACTCTATTAAAACTCCCCATAAAATTGTGATTTATATCAGCTAGATCTGCCTCTGCATTTACTTAATGCAAAGTCACCCATACATCTTGGCAGCACTGTGTTAAAAGTAAATAGGGTTGAATGAAATAAGATGCTACAGATTCATCATGATTCCTCCAGAAAGTGCTCACATTTGGACAACAGACAGGGAAAGAAAACAGAAAGCATGTAATACTTGCCCTCTCTTGGGCTGCTTGCAATGGATTTTTCTAAAATATGGTAATAAAATAATTACACTGATTAAGAAAATAGATTAAATTATTAATCCTGTCTTTAATTTCTTTCAAAAACGTTATTTTAGTGACATAACCCTGTTGTGGATCTTGAAAACTTATTGCAGCAATGTGCTTACATGCATGTATACAAATGGCTCCTTTCAGCAGAAATATCTCAGAGATTTAAAATGAGTCTGTAATTAGGATATATAATTTCACCATTGAAATGTGGCTACTTACTGGGTAGAGAATGGCTTCCACTCACAACTGCATTTTGCAAATCACTTCAGTTCATGTTTACATATGCAAGTACTTCCCTTAAATCTGTGGGAGTAATACCAAAACCAATCTCTTTACAGGCCCTGAGAGTTAACATCATCATGTGCAGCAGCTGAATTCAGCTCACCTCGTATCACAAAACAAGGGTGAAGAAATCTCATCAGCAACCTAGAATGAATTCTTTATTTCACATAGAAGCACAGGAAATATGATGTTTAATATTACAGCAGACAGAATTTGTATCTTAAAGTGTTTATCTAAGGTGAAAGTCCCAACAGCCTGAAACTTGATCACACTGTATTGCCTGTCCAGACTGGAACACTTAAAATCTCCACATACTAATCTTTGTATAGCTTTTATATATGTTCATATGCTTTCCTAATCTTTCTAGGAGCATTCTTAAGCAAAATTATTTTAGAGGTCTTTCACATTAAACAACCCTTTCCCACACAATGTGTGCAATGAGAGCTTTTTCATAATGAGAAGCGATGGGCAGTCTAAAGAGAGGAGTCAGTACTGCTGGCTGTGTGTACAATTAAAGACAACTACAACAGCCACTGTGCTTTCTTCAGGTGTCTTTAGAAATACAGTTTCCCAGGCTGTAATTTGGAAATTAAATACATTTAGTATTGGCTTATGTTTTGGAAAAGAAACCAGCATAGCCTCTTTCGGTGAAAATTTTTGGAAAGTATAAATACCACCAAGGTCCTGCCAGAAGATGGTGTATATTGTAAGAGTATATTCCTGTGAGTCCTCCTGCCTGGTCTGAGGAAGCATGATCCAGGGCATTGTCTGGACCCAGGAAAGTTTTGTTCTCCCTCTGGTCTCTGCCAAAATCTTTGTTTTGGAAGCGTGCTTAATTACTTCACCCCGCCTTGTTTTTCTCTACCATTTCTGTCATAAATAGATTACAAACTCTCTGTTTAGTAAAACATTTGGCATGAAGGGTCATTTATCTCAATTAACCCACTAAGTGCTGCCAAAATGCAAATCACACCGATGCCTCCTGATGTGACAGAATTCCACCTTAACCTTACACAACAGGCCAACACTGTGAGGCACTTTAATTCAGCACTGAGAGGGTGTAAAAATGGGAATCTGCGGGGGAATAGCAGGAAACAGGACTAAACAGTGGATGAAAAGTACAGGAAAGTAAGTTAAACTGTTGCTAAAACCAAGTGGAGACTCCAGATCTGGCCGGTGGTAGTTGCTGTGCTTGGCCACCATTTACACACCCTGCCGTGGCATGTGCCCACACCCCCCACACCATCGTCCATCTGAGGGTGAGCAAAGGAACTTTTCAGCCCAAGGGATGCATGAGCTGTAATCTCACCTTTTGGCTGCTGGCAAATATGCATGTTTTCAACCACTTCTGCTAATGATTCATCTTTGCAGGCTTTCTCTAGAGTGGGATTTAAGGGAGATGATGGTTACTAGATACAAAGATTCACTTGACTCACTGATTTTTCTTATGTGCCAAATTACTCTATTTAAATCCTAAAATTCCCATTGCAGATTCTTCAGCTACAACTAGGAATGCACCCCTGATTTTCAGTATGAGTGACTGAATCCTGCCCTGTGAAAAAATGGTCAACTTTCACTTCCCAGTTGCAGCAGTGTCTCAAATCACTCAACTGCTCACCTCACAAGACCAAACATCCTGATACTCTGTGTTCTGGTTTTGTTTCTCACAAATGACAAATGTTTACCGGGTTTTCTTCCAAGTAGTGGGCCACATTAATAGCAGCCTGGTCCCCCTGCAAGAATCCTGCTCACTGAATGGAGTAAGCACTGGCTGTGGATGTAAAGCTATTTCCTACAAGGGCTGGTGTGAAAAAGACTCCAAATAAACAAAAAATGCTGAGGCATCTGAAAATACAGTGCAGCGCTGAACAGGTTCACGAAATAGTTCTGAGAGAACTAGTACTAGCAAAGGCAGTATGGCCCTGTCAGTGCAGTTTTTCTCTGCAGGATGAATTATCCAGGGCTCTGAGCCTCACTAATGCAGTTGTATCGATTTTGAGACCTTGCTAGCCTAGGTATCCTTACACAGCATAATGCTCTGTGTGTGTATTCTTAGTGCTCATTCTCAAGAGAAGCAATTAAGGTGTCACTGGGTCTTAATTGTTTCCATAGAGGATGTTTTCTTTAAAGCCCTGTTTTTTTGAAAAACAAAGCAAAAACATATTGCTTAAGTTTTATTTTCAGACCTCCACGGGGAATTTCGCAGTACTGTGCATGTAATTTACAAATTATCACACTATTTATTTTTAGAAGCAACCACTTCAGTGATATAGAGAAATTCACCTGGTTCTAAAGGAAATAGATCTGACCAACAGCTCTCAGAACTGCTGGGTGGTGAACACGTGTGGAGGGAGCAGAAAAGTCCTGGTCAGGGGCTGTGGACTGAAGATACTGAAGCCCATGTTTGTGCCAGCCAGGAGCAGATCTGTGGGCAGGGTGAGAAGCTGAGAGCCCAACACCAGCTCTGTGCATGGGGGAGCAGTCACTGAGGACTGGTTCTTCTCCAGCCTCATTACTGGGGAGGAGATGGCATTTGTGAGTGCCAATTTCAGGTCAACATCATCTGAAAAACAAAACAAAATAAAAAATAAGTAAATGAAGAGTCCTCAGAGGAGGCCTGCTGACCCCTTGGAGCAGAGGTCCAGTGGAGGGCAATGAGGATAAAATGGGGACTGGAATATTTCTCTTAAGAGGAAAGGCTGAGGGAGCTGGGCCTGTTAAGCCTTGAGAAGAGCAAGCTGAGAGGGGACCTCATTAATGTGTATAAACAGCTAAGTGGAGGTGCCAAGAAGATGACACCAAGGTTTTCTTGGTGGTGCCAAGTAATAGAACCATAGAATAGTTTGGGTTAGAAGGTGACCTTGATGATCATCTTGTTCCACCCTCTGCCACAGGCAGGGACACCTTTCCCTATCCCAGGTTGCTCCAGGCCCTGTCCAACCTGGCCCTGAACACCTGCAGGGACGGGGCAGCCACAGCTTCTCGGGGCAACCCGTGCCAGGGCCTCACCACCTTCAAATTTTTTTTCCTAAAATCTGATCTAAACCCACTTGTCCCATCGGAACTCATTTCCCCTTTTCCTGTCACTATGTGGTCCTGTAAATAGCCTTGCCTCATCTTTCCAGTAAGTTCCCTTCAAGTACTGCAAGGCTGCAATGAGGTCACCCCAAAGCTTCTCTCTTCCAGGCTGAACAATCCCTCTGTCTCAGCCCCTCAGGCGAGGTGCTCCATCCTTCTGGACGGCCAAGAGAACACGACGCCACAGGAAATTCCACCTGAGCATGGGGAAGAACTCCCTTCTGGAACAGACTGCCCGGGGTGAGGAGTCTCCCTCAGCGGAGATATTCCAGAACCATCTGGACACAATCCCGCGCCACGGGCTCTGGGACAGCTCTGTGTGCCCCGACGAACCGCTGCGGTCCCCGGGTGCGCTCAACCACAGCCCCGGCCCGCTCCGCTCCCGCCCCGCCCCGCGCGCGTTCCCGGATGGAAGCGGCGCGTCCCGGGGCCGCGTGACCGCCACCTCCCGGAAGTGCGGCGGGAGCGGGAGCGGGGCCGTGCGGGAGCCGGGAGGTGCCGAGAGCGGGGCGGACACGGCAGGGAGCAGCGGGACTCGGCGCGGGCAGCGATGCGGCTCCGCCGCCGCCCGGGCTCGCCGCCTTCGCCTCCCGCCGGGCGCCGGTGACCGTCACAGCGTCCCCGCCCCGGCGGAATGAGCCCCGCCGCGCCGCCCCGCCAGCGCCGCGATTCGGTACGTGCCGGGCCGGGGGTGCGGGGGGAAAAGCCTTTGTTGTGCCCTCGGGCCCGGGGCAGCCCCGGGGGCTGCTGCGGGAGGCCCGGGCCGGGCTGCGGCCGACGTGCGGCGGGGCGGGCGGTGTCGGCTCTGCGCGGTCCGGGGATCCGGGGATCCATCGATCCAGGGATCCTGCGATCCCTGTCGCGGTCTCCTGCAGGCCCTGGGTGAGCGCTGCCCGCCGCTCTGCCGCGGAGAGCCCCGCGGAACGGCGCGGTGTTTACCGCGGTGTTTACCGCCCGTGCCCTCATTACCCCCCCCTCCCCCCCCAGTGCAGTTTGTTTTGGGAAGTTCACGTCGCGTAAGAAAGCAAATAAAGAGATGGGGGGAGCGGGTTGGTTGGGAGGTTGTTTGCCGTCTTTGGGCTGCGGCAAAGTTTGTAGCAGGGAGTGAATGGTGTGTGAGGAAAGCTCCCCTCGGTTCACCGGCTGCGCGCACCATCTTAGACGTGGTCAGGAAGTGGAGTTGACTCAGGCTCTGTTTCACCTGATGATGTCGTCTGCTGAAATTCCCGGGAGTCCGGGGAAATTTGCATCACACTGAGGCTGTTCGAGAGCAGAACTAGGTGAGAAAGGCCGCAAAGAACGGAAAACGACAAAACAAAGGAAACAGCAGGAACGATGTCGGCGAGATCTCGGTAGTTTTTTAGCTGTAGGATACCGAAATCAGCAATGTGTTTAAAAGCGTAGCTTTGCTTTGTGACCGTGTTGTTCATTTCTTTACTAGAGAAGTGTTAAGAGTCATAAAAATAGTATTTGAACAAAAAGGATTGTCTCGAACCGCCTGCCAGGAAGAACAATCTGTGACAGAGTCAGGCAGGGTCCTTCCTTATTCTTATCAGTTCTGCAGAATGCATTTTGATAGATATCCCATATGGTCACAGGAATTTTTACCACAGTGGTTTTGTACTAACGATTTGTGTGACTGCCAAGGCATTTTGTTTTAACTATAAGCAAAAGAGGTTATTAAAAAAAAATCTCCTTTTCTGTTTTTTTTAACTAAAAGTTTCATTATTTCTGGAAATAAATATCCCTTTTTAGAGGGGGACTTAGCAGTTACTGTCACTTCTGAAAGTATTTTACCTGGCTTCTCTCTATGGGCCTTCTAGGATGTGTGGCCAGGACAAGTATAAATGTTTGTGAAGGATTTCCAGTGTGTGTCTATTGCATGGTATTTCCCCCTCACTCTGTAAGGGGATATTTACTCAGGAAAGGGAAAGTAATTTTTAAATAATATGCCTTTGTATATAAAGCTGCAAACTTGGTACAGGATTTCAGGCTTTGGTACATCAGCAGAAACTCTCTTCTGGAAATCTGAGATTTTAAATATCCAGAAATATCTTTGGTGTTATATTCCCTTGAAACAGCTTTCTGCCAAACTTTTAACTTTGGTACTTTGCAGCCTGCTTTTGAACTGTCAGTGAAAATAAAGATTTACATTCTGTACTTGCATAGGTGGCAAAAGCTACTTGTTGCTATTAAAAAACTTGTATATGCTGTAGACAAATATAAAATGGATTTGAAAAGCCACCAAGTTTTCTTTATGCCCCTAGTCACTGATTTCAACTGTTAGTGCATGCTTTTTACAGTTTTGCATGATCAGTTAAAATCACATAAAAGTACTTTTTTTTTCCTACAGGTTGTGTTTCTCTGTTGATTATTGTGCCTTTGGAAGCACCTAAACATAAATATACAGGAGAGAGAATGGAAGCAGTTGTCATTATCAACCTAAGTTAGAGTGGAGAAGAAATAACTGAGGACAGCAGTAGGAAACAGTTGACTTGCACTTCAATCTCATCTTCATTCATTCTTCCCAGGTTTTCTGTCCCCATTGGTTGTTTTTCCAGCCTTTTATATACAATCGCTTCACATCTGTTCACTTTTATTCTCTTTGCATCTCAAGCTCTTGTAGGAGTGGTGGTAATGAGAAATTTGTCCTGTTGAATGTTTCCAGGCGCTGTGGTATGCCCAGGCGTAGGCTTTTGTGTGTCTTGCCTTACAAAACTACCTCAGCTTGCTTTCTTTTCTTTTTTTGTTATATTTTCCTGTTGATGACAAGTGGATATTTTTGGTGGGTTTTTTTCTCACAGTTTTTGCGACAGGTTCATATGCTCCTTATGGGCATTTCTGTCTCCTTGTCAAAAGCAGTCTGCTTCCTGCGTATTTAGCAAAACCTGGTGGAAACTAAGGAAGTCTTAAATGAGGTTGTTACACTTCCCAGAAGCAGCAACCTGATACTTGTAGTCATAAAATCCTGAGATCTTCAAAATACTGTGCTCCAATCAAAGCATGAAGACTGTGCATTTTGTCATGGACCCTGCATTTTTTAGGATGAAATAGAAGGCATTGCCTCAGAGCTTGACTAATGCCTGTGGTCTCCAAGGGCCTCTTGTACCTTGGCTCTTGGCACTGGCACAGGGTGCCCAGAGAAGCTGTGGCTGCCTCATGCCTGGAAGTGCCCAGTGCCAGGTTGGATGGGGCTTGGAGCAACCTGGGACAGTGGAATGTGTCCCTGCCCATGGCAGGGGAGTTGGAATGAAATGATCTTCAAGTTTCCTTCAAACCCAAACCATTCCATGATTCCCTTTCCCTTCTACAAAGTACGTGCATATTCACAAGGGACATTTCCATTCCTTCCTTTGATTTCTTGAGAAAATTTCCAGTTCATGTTCCTGAATCATTCTGTTGCTTCTTGTCCCACGCATATCAAAACGTTTCCCATAGAATTGTCCCTTCAAATGGAAGTAGGGAATCTCTCATTCAGTTTGTGCTTGGTACTCAGTGGAGATTTGTTGCAGCTCAGTGAGAAGTGGAGGTATTTTAGTGGTGGCAATCTGGATGTTGTAGTTTTTAATTGAGAGAGGATAGCCACTTGGCTTAGTTCAGTGGGGGTCCTAAGAAGTGTGTAAAAATGTGTTACAGAGTGTGTGTTTTGCATAAATGTGGGGTTTTGGAAATGTTTTAGCTATTCAACTTGTGTGGTGGAATTTTGGCAGGAGTGTATGTTCAGTACTGGAAAGAGCTTAACCTAAAACCCCTCAGCTATAAACCTCAACCCGGTTGGTTCCATTTTATCCAAATTTAATAGCTTTCCAGTGTGGTTTTTGGTGGCCTGGTTTAAAATTATTCTTTATCAGCTACAAGGTTTTTTATGTTTTGTACAAGGAATCGCTTTGCAACCATGCATGTATCTGTCAACGTTGTTGTGATGAGTGTTTGCATATAGCATTTGGGAAATGTAGTGGAAAGTCAGATACTCTTTCAGCTGATTCAGAAAGTCATTGGCATGGAATAATCCAGAGAGCTCACATGTCTAAATTCCCTGAATTAGATTACTTATCCTTGATGCTGCCTTGCATCTCCCAGAAGCCATTTATCACTTTATTTTTTTGGTGAAAATTTTTACACGTGCTACTTTTAATTGTAACAGTCTGCATCAGCTCATCCACCATGGTTTGTGTGACATTTGCTCCTTGTACTATCTTGTGACTTGAATTCTTAAGTAGTTCAGGGGTGAAGTATCATTTGATGTGTAATTTACCTGTGTGCTTTACAGAAAGGAAAAGCAATTGTGTGCCACGGAGAATGCGACAGAGTAGCTCTTGGCATAGGCCGTGCTGCTGCTGGCGGAGTAAATGTCTCCAGCAGTTGGGAAACTTCCAAAGTTCATGGGGTGGGAACCTCTCATTGTTGTTCAGTGGAAAGGATCACTGGGTGAAACTCGGGAGCCAAGCTTTCTCTTGGCCTCCTTCCTGGTTGTTCCTTTAATGTTCGTCCCCTCCCAGGAGCTCACTTACCAGTTGGTCAAGTCTTTTGCAAAATCGATTCGTGAGCAGGGCTACGAGTGGAGATGAAGGAAATGGGGGGTGATGGTCTCACTTGATTTCTTTCAAATGCCTTGTTTTCTTGTGTACTGGATGTTCAGCAAATTAATCAGACTTGGGTGTCTCTAAAAGGGTTTGGAGTGGTTGCATCACCAGTTGGTTCCTGAACAACTGAAATTAGGTGTAGGTGCAGAACTCTGGCCTGAGGAATAGGTGGTAATAACTTTCTCCTCTGGTGTCCTACTTTCTATCTCTCTCTTCCATGCTGACTTTTTCTTTGGAAAAGTTCACAAAAGCTTTCATTTTTCCTGGCTTTCTTTATTCATGTTCAGTTTCTAATTGATGAATCTGCTTTCTCCATTAGCATGGCCTGGAGCCTATGAAGGACAGATAATTTCAGTACACAGAGTTTAAGTTAAAAATCACTGGCTTAAGTCAAAGTAAAATCTGAACACAAGTTATTTGTTGTTTCAAGCGCTTAATAAATTAATCTGGTAATTCAGATTAGCTAATAATTTCTCTAAATTCTTTAGAGGAGACACATGTTTACTGTCTTCACAGAAGACAATAGGGCTCTGAATTACTTCATCTGTAGACATTACCTCAGCCACAAAACTATCACTCTTTAGTGGCAATTTTTCTTAAATTTTAAAACAGATAGATTCCTTGTTAACTGAGATTAATTTCAGACTTACTTGTTTGTATTTAAAACTCTTGAAGATTAAACCAGAACTGTTTTGTAACGAGTTTATATAACGAGCAGTTAATATAGTTTGCTTCAGCTTCAGAGATGGAGCAATATATAATGAAAATTTTAAATTTTAGCTTCTTTTTATGAGTATCAGATGTACCAGTGGGCACACTGGTATTTACATACCAAGTTGAGTAACTGTTCTTGTCACAGGACAAAATAGTCATTTTAACTAACGTGCCTGTGCTGTGTGCAAAGTTAATTGCAGCAATTATTTGTGTACATATGGACGTAAGCCTCTTTTTAGGTGCTTTTTTCATGCATTTGGGAAGTTCTGCATAGAGTCTATGCAAATTTATTTACAGTCATATAATTTCAGTTCTGAAAATGTTATTCTGAGGACGAAGTCTGAAATCTCTGGCTGATTTGTGTGATTGCAGGTTAATACATTGCTGTACTGACTGTCCAAGTGGGTGTGATCTCACTCTTGGGTCTGGCACTGCACTTGGCTTATGGTGGTTTCAGGGGAATAAAATGTATGAAATCTATTTTCAGTGGGTTTTTCTGATCTCTGCAGAACATGTCAAGGTAGATTTTTTTTTTGTTTATTTATGTGCATAAAGTGAGCAAATTTAAATTAAAAATGGCAGCAGAATAATATTTGTGTTACAATGGGTGATATAGCTTCTAAGAAAGTGAAGCTTCTTATGCTGAAGAAGTTTGCATAAATACATTTTATGTGAGTTTCACAAAATCCACTGGGCAGGTAGTTTATCCAGGGTAAAAAATACAGTAAATAAATCTGAAATACTTGAATTAATACTGTTGCATCTTATGAGAGGTTTGTGATTAGGGGAGTTCCTGTCTTGCTCATGGCAAAAAAAAAAAGCCTATTTAGTAACATTCTGCTGAAGTGGGGGTTTTCCCTTTTAAGAAAAACAGAGAGGAAGGGAAGAGAGAAAGGAAGCATGCTATAATAGGAGTGAAAGAAAAGCTTCCATAGGCAGTAATCTGCTCAAAAATTGTGTGGCAACTTTATACCCAGAGTTAGTTTCTATGATTAGTTGTAATAATAAGATCATCAAGCAAAATCCACCTTTATTCTGTAGTCAGTGGTTTTGCATATTGTTTTACAGGCCAGGCATCATTTTTAATGATTAAATAGCAGTTGTGTTTGGAAATGTGCCATCCCCTCCACCAAGTGTGAGCCTCTGCTCACTGAGTGCTGAGGGGAAAGATATATGGCAGTAACATCATCTAGTGTTAGTCTGGGTTACTAATAAATTACAGTGTCTGAGCTTTCAGAGGTTTCCAGAGTCACTTGTAAAGAGGGGCTCAGCACTTGGTGTTGGCTGACTTCTTGATTCCCTGGTAGTAAATTGCTTTTTTTTCCTGCTGTTTGTTTCTGTGCTGTGGGGGAGCGCTTTTCTGTGGCAGCGCTGCTCCGTGTGTGTGAGGCCACCTCATCCGGATGATTCACTGTGAGGATGTGTCTGCTGTGGATGGAGGCAAAAAGCAGCAGACTCAGATGTGCTTCTGGTCTGCCTCGTTTGACAGCACCCAAAGATGAAACCAAGTCTATTTACTCCACAGCCAGGCCACCCCGACAGGCCTGTGCCAGCCTCTTTGCCTTGCTACTTGCTTGGGAAATTCTCTTCTGTCTTGAGCAACTAAGACTGAGTAATTGGGGAAACTTAGAGGAAACTGCCAAGCTTTGCATTGTTTTTGTAATGGAAAAAGGGATCTTAAACAGATTATATCAGAATGGTTCTTAAATTCTGAAGTATAAGCAAAACCTGGATGTTTTTTGAAGAATAGAATGGTAGAGATTGTCTGTTTGTCTTTGAAATTCAGAAGCCAGTTTCTGTTGGAGTAATTTGTGAGCTGGACTCAATCATCCTTCCAAGTCAAGATATTCTATGAACTTTTAGGATTTTCTTTATCTCTGTGGGTCTAAACCAATTTAGCTGCAGTCCAATCCTGAGATGTCAAGTTTTGCTTGCAGTGATGGCTTTTAGAGATTACTGCTTCATATTCACCAAAGCAAGTGTGTGTGTGCAGCTCTGCCTCTTGACTTGTCTGTCTTTCCTGGGATGTGTCTAATCATCTGTTGTGGATTACTTCAATTTCAAGACTGTTGGAATAAATTAGCATCAAATGCAGTTTGGTCCTCTGGCAGAATTGAGTTTTAGGCCTTTTTTCTCAATTTCCTAGCTTTAAAGTATCAGTTGTTTTTTTGCACAAGGTCTGACACTCAGGCATAGAGGAGGTCTGAAATGAGCTGTGACACTCAGAATCTCCAGGATGCTGCTGTTGCCCAAATGTGACCACTGCTTTGCCATGAGAGGTAACAGGGCAACAAATGACTGACCAACCCCCTCCTGACAACATCTGTGATTCTGAGCTTTTGCCTGCTGACAGCTGTTGTACCAACTCGATGTGAGCTTTGCAGGTGATGCCGGTCTGCAGAAGTTAATAGAAGGTTTTGCTGCTTGGTACAGCTCCGTAGCAGCAAATGAAAACACCTATTTCCAGAGTACAGGCCCGTGCTTTTCACAAATCATATGGATTTTTAAAGAAAAGAAAACCAAAACAACCCAAACCACCCTAGACTAGCTTTGAATCGGCTAAAGAAAGATATTTTTTTTTGTTACAATTGAAATCAACTTTCTGTTGGCTTATACAAACTCCTGTTCCAAGTGCAAAGAAGAAAGTTGAAATGAGCATTTTCGATTTGGTGAACTCTTGATTGTGTGTAACTGAAGCATTTAGGGAAGAAATGTCTTCATTTAATATAGTTTCACGTGCCAATGATTTGTTGGAGTAAGAGTAATGGAGTGAAACTAAGGAGGGGAAAAGATCACTTTGGCTGTATACCAGGAAACAAACCCCGACAGCAATAGATTATTTGAATAGAATAGTTTCCCAAGAGGAATCATGGTGGAAATACCCTTCTTTTGGGTCCTGTAAAACTAGACTGGGCAATGAAAATGAAAAATGCTGTAAGAAATAATCTTGCATTTCTTCTCCAGGGAAATGCATAGATGAGTGCTGTAGGGAACGGTCTGGGACATCTAATACAGAGCACAGTGGGTTTCCTATATTACAGAACAATAATGCAAGGCTAATGCTGAGGGATTTTTATCAGTGAGCTTGGCAGATGTAAACTAGACAGTTTTAGCTGCAGCTCTGCTGAGCTCTTGGGCTTTCTCACAGCTGAGGTAAAATTCAACTTTATTTTTCAAAGCCTTAGGACAAGAAAGAAAATTTGGAGAAAAGCCTGAAAACAGCATGTACACAACTTTACAGTTTTTACAACTAATGGTATTATCTTGCTAATTTTGAGCTGCAGACTTCAGTGTCATCAGTCATAGGTACACCATCATCCTTCTGAAAAGTTGGGCATTTCCCACGTGCTGGGTTTTGCCTTGCCAGGACTTTTTTTGCTGGAACCACCATGAGGATGTGCTTTTAAATTCTGGTGTCTAGTTGCAGCTATTTTGAGATGCCTGTGACCCCTGCTGCCTGCCCTCTCTATGCTGGAGTTTACTGTCCCTGGCCAGGGGTGACGGAGTGGATATGGTGTTTCTCAGCTGTCGTGGCCCAATCCATGGTAGTATTTTTTTTCTCACTGGAAAAGTGTGGAGAGAGTCATGAATTGGCTCATGATGTGGCTGCTGGTTGTGTCTCCTGGCAGGGCATGGGCTTCCCGCAGAGCTGTGGCATGGCAAGGGTGAGATGCTGAGCATGAAGCACACAGGAGCAGCCAGAGCTTCTGATTTAAGCCCCAAAGTCTGGGTTTGTGTCAACTTGGTTGCTGTTGCATGGTTCCAGAACAAACCTATACTTAAATAAGCACTTTTTCATATCATGTTTTAAAAAAAGCCTCAAACCTTTCTAACTGTTATAGGCTGCCTCTTCAGTGTCATAGGAGTTTCCTGTGTGTAGCCCAACTGCTGTTCCCTTCTTTTGCCACAAAAAGGAGAAAATTTTCATGGTAAAAGTACTGCACATAATGTAAACTGGAGTACCTCTTTAACCTGTAAGTTTTCTAACTTAGGGGATGGATATATTTTACTGCAATTGTGTAAGTATGAGTAATTCTGTTCACTCAAATGATGCAGTTACGGATGGGGATTAAAATCAATAAATGCTAAACACTGTATTTAAATTTTTCTAGGTATATCTTGAGTGTGTTTTCGGAGGAGATAATAACTGAACAAATTGGAAAACTGCCTGAGCTTAATAGACCTTTCAGACATCTGTTATTGTGTTGTGGATCATCCAGCAGGAAACTTAGTTTAATAGTTAGCTGTTTAGGAAATACAACAGCAATTCTTTCAAAAAGATCAATTGTGAAGGGTTGGAAATTCTCCTAATTAAGCAAACAATCCTATTTATTGCAAAGTTCCTTTTTTTTTCTACTTACTCGTAAAAATTGTAGGAATTTGTGTAAGCTTAATTGGCTCATAAGACAAACTCTTAAACAAAAAAAAAATTTGAAGCCATAGGTGTTTCGTGCCACCAAATAACACCAAATAAGTGTGGCCCAGGTGGTGGGTGGCTGTTACACAAATTCTTCTATGATCAGTGAGAAAGGGACGTGGCTTTTTTCACTCTTAAATAGTTTGGCCTTCATAAGCTGATGCTGCCTAGAACTGTGTGATCCAGCTGGATCCAGGTGGGGCAGTGCAGAAATAACTTTGTCTTTGGCCTTAGAATGCCTTTCACTTCAGATATAACTGTTTGGGTTGGGTTTGTTTGTTTCCTTCATTTTTATCTTCATAAATGTATTCTTTCTCAGCCAAGAGGTGAGAAGATGGTGTTTTTCCCAAGAATTTGCCTTCTCTGTAATTTGAAAACCGAAACCGATTCCTTTAACAAATATTGATGGTTTTATATATAACACTTCCATATTAATTATATAATACTGAGTAATACTTTATTCACTGGTAATCATTTAATGAGGGGAAATTAAATAAGTATCTCTGTAACCACACCATGTTTATTTTGAATGGGGTTTTGGGAGTTAATATTACTGAATGAAGGATTTACTTTGGATTTTTTTTTTTAAAGCCAAACCCTCAAAATTCACAAACTATATTTGGTTTCTAAATTATGTATTTACTAGGAATAAAAAGTTGGAGTTATTTACCAGTAAAACTTCAGAAGGTGATCTTTATTTCAGCCAGTGATGAAATACCAGTATTTCCAGAGAGGGGACAAAAAGTTAATTCATAACAGTTTTACATTTTGTGCAGTGTCGAGCCCTGCTCAAGAAAAAACTGTCACCATCCGAGTGGAATGTGAAGTACATGCACTTGGAATTTGTTGGTGTAACCCTGGAGGGAACCACTTTGATCCTGGAGGCCCAAGCCCTGGGAAGAAGGGATGCTGGAAGGAAGAGGCTCAGCAGGAACTGATCACTGAGTTCATAATTCTTGTCATTCTTGAGCGAGCAGGACAGGCTCACCGATTTGCTTTGAGAACCATCCTTGAGTTGGATTATGGCAGGATAATAAGATATTTTTGAGAGTCATGTTATTGATGTAGGAAGTCACTTTGAATTTTAAGATCTAGTAAACTGGAGATCTGATCCAGCTTTTGATGAAAATTTGTGTAAATACATTTTTTGGAAGGTAGCCTGTGCTTTCTTTACACTATGTGTGCAGGTGATTAACAATAACCAATTTTAGATGGCTTTAAGTTTAGTATAAGTATTTGTTTGACTAGGACAGCACTTCAGTTAATTCATAAATAAAATGTGCTTTGAGAAATCTCCTTGTTTCATGTTATTTCTGTCTGCTTGCTCACTGTAGGAGGATCAGCTCCTTTTAGATCCTGATTTAACAGAATCCATTCTATTTGCTGAGCAATTATCAGGTGAAGCCAATACCTTCCTTAACAGACCAGCAGAAGAAGTCATAAGCCCATCACATTTGGGGTCTGGAAGTGCAAGCAAAGAACTTTTAACCTTTTTTTTTTTTAAGGAAGGCAACACAAACTCTGAATTAAATCAGCACTGGCTGCTGTACAACATTCAGTATGAGTATGTCACTTCATTAGAAAAAACCCCAAACAAAGCAACTTGACACCCTTTAAAAACACGTCTCATTTTCCTTTTGAAAACCAGAAGCTTCTTTTACCCCATCCATTAAAGGTTGTTTTCCTGTTCCCAGTGCATGTTTGCTCTGATGGTCAGACATTTCTGCCTGGCAGAAGGGCCACACAGACTGGTTTGTTGGGCCATGTCCAGACAGGCAGAGCATTGCCTGAAAACTCTTGGAGCTGTTGTCTGATAATGCTCCATCATTTCTGCTGCTTTGTAGGTGATAGCCTGCAGAGTAATAAATGCAGGTTCTAGCATGAAAACTGTCCCTCTAAGTTGTTTCATCCTGCAGATAGCAGACCTGTCTTCCTGCACTTCACTGATTTAATTCCACCCAGTCGTTCTCCGACTGGTTTTGTGACCTCCACCTCTCTCCGTTCCCCAACCATTTGGTCTAATAGGCTGTGATGAGGGGTTGGTACTTGGAAAACCATTTTCTCAGAGCTGATGACAGTGGCTAATCAATGATTCATAAACAATTTCTTCAGAGTAGTATTTAGTCTCCTCCCTACGCAGAGCATGGTAGAACAAAGGGTGAGTACGTAGTTGTATCTCTGTTCTCACCTTCAGGCTGCCCGTGCAGGGTCCACTTTGCCCTGGTGACCGTGGGTGGCCACGCAGTGTGGTCTGGCTGTCAGTCAAAATTCCTTCTCCAAACACCCCTACACTTCAGGACAGCATCTGGAAAGCTTGTGTTCTCTCTCACCTTGTAGCTCTGGTACATATCCCCATGACACCACCCAAATCCCAATTAATTGATTAAGTTAAGTGAAGGGCAGATCTGCAGTACTGCTAAACCATTTCCATCCTTCACCTTGTCTTTTGGTACATGTTAACAGAGCATCAGAAGCTCTGTTTATTCATTCTCCCATTATTCAGTTTGTCTTGGTAGGTCCTTTGTTTTGCTTAAGTTGTGCGCTCAGGCATACTGAAAAATACAGACAGCTCCTCAACACAGACTCCCAGTATGAAGGATTTAAAGTTCCTGCTTTCTGCCAGTTTTCTCGGTCTAAAAATGTGATTGGCCTAGTAGATCTATGCAAAAAAATGTGAGGTGTAAATCTGTTCCTCAGAGTGTTGTCCTCTGAGAGGGCATCATGAAAATCAGTTGTCTGGTGCTAGTGCTCTAGAGGGGAAGCTTTACAAAAAGCTGAGGCTGTTCAGAGGGACCTGAGAAGTGTACTTAGGTAAAATCAGGCCTTCCTTAAATAAAGGCCATACAGCAGGTGGAAACAGCCTCTGAAGCACAGATGCCTTGGGTAGGACAGGTACAGACACAAGGCAACAGATGGACATGAAAGTAACTGCAAATAACTACCTTTGCTTAGAGTTAAATTCTCAGTGAATCAAGCTGATTTAGCTGTGAGACGGGAGTGGGCAGATAACTACTGGTAGTTGGCCCAAGGTCATTGAACACTTTCTTAAAAGAGATTGTGTACAGCAGTTATTTTCAGGCTTTTCCAATTTAGAAACCCCTTCAGAGCAAATTTGGCTCAGATCTGCTGCTCTTCATGGTTACTGGGAGCTGACTGGTCTAATGGGCTGAAGAATTGAGGTACAGATGAGAGACAAGACAGTCCTGTGCATCTCATGCAAATGACAGAATAAGGAATGGGCTGTATTTCTTGCTTTTAGCTCTGGAGAATCTGGAGGAGCAGCAAGCAGGTTCAGTAAGGCCAAGGTAAGCTATTCTAACCCTTTCAGGATATGGTTCTGTGTCAAAATCCAATGCATTTGGGGACCAGCTTCAGTTGTCACCATGAGTATAGGATGTGCTTCCAGAAATAATGGTCATATAAGTGCTAATATTTGCTTATGAAATCAGAAGTTGATGTGTATCCTTCCCAGGAATTTTACTCTGGGTTGTTCTGTACAGAGAATCAAAACCAATTGTAAACATGTAAGCAAAAACTATGTAAACACAAATGCACAATATATGTGTTTTTTGCTTAAAAAAATATGAAGCAAACAAGTTCGGTTATGTTAAATTTAGGGATGATGTTTGTTTTTCATTTATGGAAAGTACAATGAAGTACTGAATGTTGCCACAAATATAAGTTTTATTTGGGGAAAACTCATTTGTTAAAGGCAGCTGAATTGTATTTATGATTAGTTTTCAATGTCTCAGGGATCCATATCTTACAGGAGACCTATTCAGTGTTTTGTTTTCACCCTGTCATAGCAGATCCGTTGGTAGAGATTCATTAAGGGATATGATTATAAAGCATCTGCTTCCTCATCTGGTAAAAACTGAGAATTAGCTTTCTTTTCAAGGTCTTATACTTCTGTGATTCAGAGCAATCACCTGTCAGCAGACTTTGATGTGAAAGGGCTGCTTCATACCATGAGTGAGATCAGTACCAGAAAGGCAGAGGGGAAAACATCCAGTGAGGATCACAGCATTTCACAGAACAGAATTCTTCCCGTAGGAATAATGAACGTGTTCACATCATGACTGAATTCTATGTGCTCTTGCTGTGTCTTTCACCAGTGTTTGCATAGAACCTTGTTTCTAAGTGTTGCTCCATCCCTGGAGAGTTCCATCATGATTAGTGATGTGCAATCACATCTTTTGAGGAGGACGATTAATGCTGTTCTGTCACAGCTAGAAAGGGCTGTACAGTGAAGCAGTCAAATGTTGCAGCATGATGGTCGCTTTTAAGTGATAGCAGGATATGTTTAAAGAAACTTTCTCTACTAAGAGAAAATGTTTTGTGACAGAAATAATTGATTTTTTTTCTGGTTTGATTAGGATTCATTTCACTTTTGAGCAATTTAATGAAATGGCTTAAGTGATAGGCTGTGCTTGTGGCAGGAATCTGTCCACAGCTGACAGCAGACCCTCCCTTAAAGGAGAGGCAGCCAGGAACCCAGAGCTGCTCTCTCATTGCCCACCTTTCTTTAATTAGCCAGGCCCAATTACTGCTGTGTAGCCAGGTGTGAGCGATTTGGGCAGGTGACTCAGTTCCTAATAGGCAGGAGGAACTGTGGTGCTTTGTTAGGTGGTGGTAGTTCATAACAAAATCACTGAATTTGTTGTTGGGAGTTGACTGAAACTGTTTTCTGGCTTTGTCCTTCAAGAGGGATTGAGCACGTGGTTGTGGTGGTTATAGTTCTTCAGCTGTGTCTGTTGGTGTTAAAGATAGAAAGCATCTGTGAAAAAACATTACTGCTTGAAATGCAGGTTTGATTTCTTACCCTCCATTCAGAAATCTCAGGGTTGTGTGAACCTGTTCTACTCCCAGGTGACCGAGTGTTCCTGTGAATTATGTCTGGGTGAAAAACTGAGGCAGTGCACTAATAACTGAGTGCTCTAGGTAGTCTGCAAATCAAAAGGGGAGAGCCTGAAGAAAGTTATAACACTTCTGGAGTGACCAAAGTGGTAATTTGCAAAGGGGGTGTTGAAATCTTGTCATTAGTGGTGGTGTGTGATGCAGAGGTGCTTATTTTTGTAAATTAATGTGTTAGGGCTCAGCCTGCAGGTTTTGAGCACCAATGGTTGTTGATGTGTGACACCCAGCAATACCATTGTCCTCTTTTCAGGTTTAATTGTCAGATGCATCATTTAGTAAACACAGTAAAATGAGTTTTTGTGTTTCCCACACCTAAAAAGGGTGAACAAAATGTATTAATTACTATTTTTTAGGAAAATTACTGAAGCTTGGATTGCTCTCTTGATACTATAAACCTGCAATAAGTTGCAATGTCAAGGGTTCCCACCCCACCTCCTCCCGGGGAGATGTCCAGTGGACCTGTGGCTGAAAGCTGGTGTTACACACAGGTAATCTGCATAAATTCCAATGGCTTTACTTTCTGTTATTGTCATAATAATCATTAAAAAAACCTAAACTAACATTATTGACATATTGAAAAAATACAGCTGACAATCTAAGTAGTTCTCATAGTTAATGCTTGATATGTAAGTTAAATTTTCTCAACATTTTCTGATCTTTTGTTCAGGTTAAAGTAGTAAAATTTTCATACATGTGGACCATTAATAACTTCAGTTTTTGCCGTGAAGAAATGGGTGAAGTTTTAAAGAGTTCTACATTTTCATCAGGGCCAAATGACAAAATGAAGTGGTAAGGTCTTTATTTGAGCAAGTGCTTTGATTTTGTTCTGGGGTTATTTTGCTCACAAAAATTGTGAAGTTAAATTACAAACAAATATTAAAACTTGGATGCTTCTTGAGGGGTTACTGTAGGTATGGATTGGTTCTGATTTCAAACTGTCAGCAATCACAAAGGAAAAATGTATTTCGGTAGCATTTAGTATTGTGTCTTGTAAAAGTATTTCTGAATTTATTTTGGGTGCCATTTGAAAATTACAATTTCTCCATTTTTTTCAGGTGCCTGAGAGTGAATCCAAAGGGATTAGATGATGAAAGCAAAGACTACTTGTCATTGTATTTGCTTTTAGTCAGTTGTCCAAAAAGTGAAGTCAGAGCTAAATTCAAATTTTCCCTGCTGAATGCTAAAAGAGAAGAAACAAAAGCAATGGGTAAGGGAATATTAATGTGGTTTTGTGAAAACATCAGCAATGTAATTTTTTTCACTTGCGAGCAGAATTTAATATTGAGATAAACTTTCAGAATACCTTTTTTTAATTTCCTTTTAGGAACTTAATTATAAAATCCTGTTCATGTTTCACACATTTCTGATCACTGAGCTATGCTAATTCTATCCTGAGCAGTATAAATCACAGCACATTGCCTGCTGCTGTCACTCCACGTCCTTGTCACTTAGTTTTTCCAGCAGATTATTCTTGTTTCCTGTTAGTAGAGGTGTATTTACTTGTTTGTAGCTACAGTGGAAGTGCTTGATTTCCTTTGTTAAATAGGATAAGGAGACATGGCTGGTTTTTTTGGCATCCTCTACGATATTTTGGTCTAGTTCAGCTGATTTACACTGTAATGAGTTTTAAAACATGTGCCGTGTACCCTAGGAATTAGAAGACTTCAAAATAACTGGTGATTTGATTTAATTGTTGTGTTGATATGAAAACCATATGGAAGGTTCTTAGTTTCAAGCTTGTGAGCACAACCTTCATTGGAAATGCTTTTTGGGAAAGCTGGAATTCTTGTGGAAATGAATAATTTCATGCTGATCTGCACTGAATTTGTTCTGCTGCAAGTCATGTGCATGAAGAATATCTATTTTTCTTCCCTTCTTCTACTGCAGGACTTAAAACATGTTTCAGGTCCTGTTCTGTTGCAAGTTCTGCATTTCTTACAAAATGTCTGTAGTTCTGCAGTGTTCATACCCTAAGTTCACACTATTTCTCCTGGAGTATCTAGGCCCTCTTGCAATGTTCATATTAAATCCAGAGAACTGAGTTCAAATGTAAAAATTAATTCATTGCACTCTTTGGAAGGAAGGTAAATATATATGTTTCACATGCATGTTTCACTGATGGGGATGGTTTCTTCAGTCCCTGCAAACTTCCTTCTTCTGGAGCTTAGCTGAGCAAAGCTACACTTGTGTACATTTGGAGAATTGTTTGGAGTATGTATTCATTTGGACTTGGGACAGTCCAGGAGAAGATTGGTATTTGTAATAAAATGTGAAACTGCATCAAAAACTGTTTGGAGATAATCCTGGAAGCACAGAATTGTTGAGTTTGCACAGGAGCTCTGGAGGCTGGCTGGCCCCAAACCCCTGCTGAAAGCAGGGTCAGTTTGCTTGGGACTTGTGGTGCTTTGAGATCTCCAAGGATGGAGACTCCACAGCTTTCCTGGGCATTCTGTTTTAGTCTTTAGCCAGGTCCTGCTGGCCCTTTTTTGTCTTGGGGGTTCATTGTGGGTCCTTGTTGATCTGTTGTCCCCCAGGCCCCCAATCTCCAGTATCCTGTTTGTTCCTGACCCAGTGGATCTGTAGCAAACACCCAAATCCTGACCCATCAGCTCTCTGTGGTTCATCATCCACTGCAGTGCTAAAAATCCTCTGAGTGGGTGTGTCGTCAGCTTCTGCAGTAGTAGCTGTGCTGTGTTTGGCACCACCATCACCAACAGAAGTCTTATTTCTTGGACTCTCCAGCCATTTGCCATCTGCTTCTGTAGGTGCTGTGTATTTACTGAGACAGGAAAATGATGCCCCTCTTCCAATAGCCCATGTAAATTGATAATTCATGCAGGGGCTGCTGTTTCAAGGGTGAAGCTGTGTATGAAACAGATAGCAAACTAACACTTTATTAGAAAAAAATATATTTGGACTTTGGTGCTGCTCTGTTTTGGTTTTTAATTCTGGGGGTTAACAGTGGTTGTTGCTGCTAAGAGTAAAATCTAAGTCTGCAGAATAAAGAATTGGGCTGAATCTAGAGAAGAATTTTTTCAATGCTTTTGGAAACATGATTTCCTATTTTTTTTTAATTCAATGTAATGAGGTTAAAAGTTGATGAAAGTGTGAAAACACTAATCCAGATGCTGAAAAAAGCTAGACAGTATTTTTTTAAAATGTGATTTTCTTCCTTGGTATGCAGATTTTCACATGTGAACAGTGTTGTGTGTTTGTTCTGCTGCCCTCCAAGCCCACACTGCACTGGAGTGAGTGCATTTCCCTCTGCTGCTGTGCTCTGCCTGGGCAAGGGGTTGTTGGTACAGGAGTGTGATGAGGTGACAGGGACCTCACACCTCCTGCAGTGTCAGCCCCTGGGTGGCTCTTCAGTGTATTCTGAAAATACAGTGGAAATCTCTACAGGATATTTTGAATATAATTTTTCCAGCTGTTGGAGGTGAGGGCAGCGTCTGACACGTGTGTGTTTTCTGTGGTACATGCTCAGGAGTGTTCCAGTGGTGCTGCCAAGGTCAATAGTGTAGGGAAGTCTGGCTTTATTTTGGAGGCTGTAGCAGGAATGATATTTTAACAGGTTCTGTCATGAAAAACACTTTGCTTTTATTACGAATTTCTGATTTAAACTTCTACAGTGCTCTCTGGAAGGCTGTGAAGCATCTCTATATACAGCAGATGAGGTGGTGACGTGTTTCTTGCCCAGCTTCTTTGGAATGAAAGAAAAATTCTTCCTTAAAGAACTCTTCATGAGATCCCTCCCCACGTCCTCCTCTGCTCTCATTTCAGTATTCTTGCTGTCTTCATTTTGAACAATCTTTCTAAATTTAATTCAGAATGTGCTTTATTCTACTTAGATTCCCAAAGCCTTTCCCAAATAACCTCTTTCCCATATTATACTTAAAGTGTGTCATGCTCTTTCCTGTGATTTAATTTGGGCAACAAGTGGCCACTTTTCAGTCAACCAACCATGTAAAATGTGTGATCTTACTGAATTTACATGTGTTTGCACTGAGATGACTGTGGGAATTCTTTTTCTGTCTGTGAACATTAGGAAAAAAAGTTACCACAGCAAAATCTGATGGATTAAAAAAAATATTATAACTAGGGCCAAAAGGTAAATATAATTAATATCTTTTAAGACCAAAAATAATTTCGAAGTTGAATGTTTGCATTTCTGTTTTGCTGTTTTAATGCTTTTACTGTATTTCAAACTAATTTCAACCTGTGAAACGAGATTTTCCATTTCAGGAGGTAGTCAAACCAGATTGTTATGACAACTGCAGAGCGTTGTCAGGATGGGTTTGTGGTGACAAATTCATTGTAATGGTGCTTCCCTCTGAACAATTCCTGTTTTGACACATTGGCATTCTTAAGCACTCACTGAAAAACTCCTTGTGCTGGATGGTGCCTGAGAGATTTAAGGAAATGATATGGTTTGAATTACAAATTGTGCTCCACTAAGTTCTATCAAGTGTTTTATAAAATAACTCTATTACAATACTTAAAAGGTTTTAATCAGTTCTGTGTTTTCTAGAAACGTGACTCGTGATCCAAATGTGTGAAACTGATTAATTTCTTTATTAACACTTAGTCTTGATGTGGAATTAGGTGTTGTTAATATTTTCCTTTAACTTGCTGTATTTGTACACAATTTTTTATCAGAAAGCCAAAGAGCATATCGATTTGTTCAAGGCAAGGACTGGGGGTTTAAGAAATTTATCCGAAGAGATTTTTTACTAGATGAAGCTAATGGTCTTCTACCAGATGACAAGCTTACATTATTTTGTGAGGTGGGTATTAATTTTTAAGTAATAAAATTTTAAATAAAATGTTTCCTGCTCTCATAAATAGAGATTTATGTTGATTTTAACAGTAACATACTCTAAAATTGTCTTCTGAAAACTATAAGCTTGGTTAATATACATTGCATTGTCTGCATTGCATTTTGTTCTGTTTTTTGGTGCTTGTACACTGAAGTGTAGAATATTGAATTGATCACATGTAAACTGCTGGGCTTCTCCATGAATTTGCCACAGTTAGATCAGGATTGACTGTAGAATTATTTATGCCAGAGGTGGCTGGTGTGTGCTGTCTCTAGAAATGCTGTTTTACTGGGGTCACTTTTATTTAAAGAAGTGTTTGGAATTAGAGGCTTGGTTTTCACTGGATAAGCAGAAGGAAATGTTCACATACTGGTTCACATTATAAAACAAAACCCAACTGATTGTCAGAATCTATATTCCTTTAATATCCTAACTGTTTGCTAACGAATGAACAGTTCTTTCCAGTAAATTAAATACTTTATTTTTTGACTAATTGTTACATTTTGTTTTCTGAGCGAATGCAAGTCTCTTGTAGAAGGTGTGCTTGATACTGAAAATTAATTTTGAGGGCTATGGTATAAATTTAACTTCATGGTGTATTGTGGGTCCCTTCTTCTATAATATCATTTATGTTCATAACCTAAATTTTCCTATTAAATTTCAGTAAAAAGCTTATTCAGTGTTAAAAATGGAAAGTAGAGAAGGTATCAGTGTAAGTGGGGAGTGTATGTTGAATATACATTGGCTGGTTATCTGGGCTGCCATAAAGTGATTAGTGACTTAGGAGGATGATAGATGCTCTAACTGCTAATAAATTTGCTTTGATCTGTGTATTTACAGGAAATGTGTAAAATTGTCTTGGCAAGATTACAATTTAATTATATGTCATTATGCTGGGTTGGAAGAATAATTGAAATGTGGCCCTTGAGACTAGATATTGCAAATATAGTGCATCTTATTTTCACTTAGACAAGTTAAATTAGCTGCATGATAAATTTGTTATGAATACAATTATTTGGGTGATAAAAGCAGATATAACAAGTGTTTTATGGTTCTGTAAAGATACTTCAGAGTATTTTCTCTTCTTAAGTTGTCCTCCTAATGAACACTTTGATGTAAATGAACAGCTCTTAAAAGTAGCATGTGGTTTTGGAATAGATTGCTCTCTAATTTTAGAGATTAAGTTTGTTTAAAAAATGTAAGGAGAAGAAATACTGAATTTCCACAGAGAAATACTGTTATTTAAATTCTGATGATGATCACTGAATTTAGCTGTGTTTCCCTACAAAATGTCTCGATGTTTTAATGTGAGTTGTTTTTGTGAAATGATGGACCTACCCTGATTATAAATGTGGAAGGAAGTAGAACATTTAGTTGTTCACAGTGAGCATGTTAAAATAACTTCTGGCTTGTTTCAGGGTGAAGGAAGAACTGGGAAATCCAAATATTTTAAGAATTTCTTTCTTTGGATGTGTGATACCAGCTCTTCAGCTGTCCTTAGAAATGGCAGGTGTTGTTTGAAGGACCTGTTTCTGTAGACAAGCCTGAAGTTTTTGTCCTTTTAAAACTTGACTGTTAAGATCTAATTTCCACGTTTGCCTTCCTACTTGTTTCTACTTCCTACTTGTTTCCTGTTTGGAAAACTGGCTTCCCACTTCCTCAGCCTATATTTCACTTGGCTTGATAAAACTTGTCAGATGTAGCAGGTATTTAGTACAGGTCACTGATTCCTGACTGTTGGTTGGCCCTTCTTCCTGTTGGCTTGCAGGAAGGTAATTTGTTGTCTTTGGCAGCAAAGATGGTCATTCTTTGTTGCCAAAGATTCTTAAGATCAGCTGGATATACCCTTGGATTGGACCTGAAGGGCTGTTAAGTTTAATACTTTGTAAAGTCTGGTGCTGCCACCAGCAAGTGACCTGGTGATTAAATACAGCCTCAGTTTTTGGGCACACTGGTCTCTGTTTCACTCAATTCTCCCTTTCCATGTAATCTGAAAGTACTGAAGCTTTGCAGATGTTCCATTTGTTAATGGAATAGCATATTTTTGCTTTCACAGATCTCTTACCTGCCTTAGTAGTCCAAGGAGTCGTTTATATCACCCTTACCATTAAATTAGTGCAGATTCAAAATGAAGAAAATCATGGGCATTATGCTTGTTAAGTGTCATCACACAGAATTTCAGTTGACAAGTTTTCAATAGTTAAATCAGATTAACTTGGTTGGATTTCAGCTTTATTTAAATAAATTATAAATAATAAGAGGATGCACTTGATTTATGGTGTGCTATCTGGACAAGTGAAATATGAAATATCAGACTCCTGTAATTCTTTGTATTTAGAATCTTTACAGGACAATACACGCCAGGTCACTCAAGTGAGGGAGATTTGAATTCAAACTTTACTTAGGTTATATCCTAAAAAAATGACCTGTAGCAAATTGTTGTGTTGCACAGCTCTCAATATGTATTAGAAACCATTCTAAAAAACAAGTTTGGAAGGTCAGAGATGAGTTTAAGTGCACATACAGAGTGTGTAGATGACTTTCCCTAGGCACTGTCTGTAGCTAACAGGAGGATGCTGTGTGGACAACTGGGACCCTGAACTTTGAGCCAAGGCTCTGGCAAAGCAGAACTCTGCTCTGGCAACAGAAGATGTACTTGGCTAAGCTAAAACTTCCTTTGTTTGTATGTATATCTCCTGAAATCACTGTGTGTATGAAAACTGGGAAATAGCTCTATAGACTTTTTTTCTGTGTTATAAATGTACAGTGTAACTGTGAAAGGGAAATTTTGCTGTGCTTTGGGTTTTTGTTTTAAAGGTGGAAGAATATAAAGGAATTTCTTGTATGCACAGGGGGGTATGAGATGATACAGGGAATTAGGCAGTGATTCAAGTCCCCAAGCTGCTGTCATAATTGGATCATCCTCCTCCTCTTCTGGTCTGGAGTTTGGCTTGCAGTGCCTCAACTTTCTGTGAAGCTGAGCTGTACTGTTTTTGCTTTATGCCAGATTTATTTCAGATGCCTTTGGAAATCAAGCAAAGCCCTGATCCTAACAGTATCAGCATTTTCTCTTAAGATCTAATCCTAATTTTCTGTATTTGGGAGATGGAGTGATCAAGATCTTGTAGTATGGCTTGTTAAAAAGGTTTTATTCTCAGGTCTGTGCTCTCAGACAAGCGAAGCAAAATCTGCTTAGCTCTTCTGTTTTCCTAACACACTGATTATAAAGACTTAGTATGTGAAGAGAACTGAAAAAGCAGCAAAGAGTGCTGCTGTCCTGTTTAATTCCTGTATGAAAGACTTAAACATGGGGAATAATGGCAGAATCTTCACTTCAAATGCACATATTTCATTTTTATTAACTGGTTCTGTACAGAAGGTGCATCTTGTGAGCATGCATTTTGTTATTGAATTTACCTTCTACACCTTGTATTTTGAAAGTAATGGGTTTTAATCTTACTTGGAAAACAATTGCTTGTGATTCTTGCCTCAACAGGACTAAGTAAAATGAAATAATGAGGGAGCTGTTGATTGCACTTAACTTGCATTATCACACTGCAGGTTATGTGTAAACTTAACTGTCAGTACAATAAGGGATATCTTACTGAAAAATTCTATGGATTGTTCTTAAGAAACTTTTCTGTGACCTTGTGATCCTGATGATCTGTATAGAATTTTATATTATGTATATTTTATTCAGATGTGTAAAGTGTTGTAAAGTTAATTTAACTCTGAAATAGCATTAACTTGTTTTTGTTCCCACTGGTTTTCCAAGAACTGTATCTGTCCTTATTTACTTTGGCATTTGTGTCAGGTGGCATGTGGTATTGTGCTCTCTCTTTTTGTTTTGGTTGGATAAGTACACAATAATTAGAATCTCTAAGTAAGCCCTATATGTTTTATGTTACTTAAAAGTAAACTGTAAAGCATTGGTTTATGGTTCTGGCCTAATGCCAGAAGCTTCACTGTTTTTTGCTTTGCTTTGGAATTGTTGGAATTCTAGCAATAGGTACTGTGATTTAATTATTGTTGGCATTCAGTAATGAAGGAGTTGTCTTGCTGTGATTTTCTGTTAGGTAAGCGTGGTCCAAGACTCAGTAAATATATCAGGACAGTCTAATACAAACACTTTGAAGGTACCTGAATGTCGACTAGCAGAAGATTTAGGGAATCTCTGGGAAACAACAAGATTTACAGATTGCAGTTTTTATGTAGGAGGACAAGAATTCAAAGCTCATAAATCTGTCCTTGCAGGTACTTTCTACTTTTGTATTGCTATTATTTTGTAATTTAAATTGCTGTAAGTTTAAAATTTGATTATATTTAATATTTACCTTTCCTGATACAGCGCGATCTCCAGTTTTCAATGCAATGTTTGAACATGAAATGGAGGAAAGCAAAAAGGTAAGCTTCACTGAAAATGTTACATGTAAATATTTGTACCTTGTGAAAGAAGAAAACATTGAGGAAAACTTGAAGTAGAGCAAATTGAGGAGGATGAGGGCTCTTATGATGCATGAGGGCAGGAGGGACAGTTCCTGAACCTCTCCTGGTGACTTCTGAGGGAATTTTTGTGGAAAGAATGGAAAAGTCCTGGAGGATTTGGATTTTTTCAGGTACTCATGTCTGCCCTAGATAATGTTTTTAAACATTAGCTACTGATGTGATTGACCTGGTAATCTCTGCCCCCTTTTTGCCTCAGTTTGTGTCCTGTCAGCTGATTGACTTGACTAAGGTTTTGCTGTAGAGTATTGAAGTGTTTTTTATGGTAACCAAGAAACAAGAAGTGAATTATGACTGGAATTAAGCCCTCAGGCAGTGGAACACTTCTTTTCATTCACAGCTTCTGCAGGCACTTGACCTGTGGAAGTGTTTTGATGGGTGGTTATTTAATCAGCAGAGTGCTGCCTCTGCTTTTATGCACTTGATGTCTCCCACAGCGAGGAGCTGTTTGTGTCTTTCTTGAAGAAGAACTATCAAAAATGGGTTGGATATTAGCAGAATCCATGAAAAGTGAGGAATTGATCACCTCACAAAAGGGTTGTGATAGATGATCATTATTTGCCCTTGAGAACTGCAAGATGCCACTCATGTTCACAAATATGTGAGGTGAACGTGGTGCTGTGGTATAACTTAGGGTCACTTTCCTTCCCAGCACCTCTCCAATTTGGAAACTGTCCCAGGTGGAATTGGAGTATTGGGAGCATTTTATTGAGGTTCCTGGACTGAAAGAAATCCAAGCAGGCCACAGCTTGAGTGATGTGCCACGCTAGGCCTTGGCCTTCATGTTAGCAGTGGATCTCCAGTGCAGCCCTACTCCTGAATACTGATAGGAAACCAGATGGTGTTCATCTCCTGTGCCTGGGATTTTTATACCCCATTCAGAAATCTGGTGTTTGCTTCTACATCTTTGACATCATTTCCTACTTCATTAATTGCTTATGGGGGATACTGTTACGGGACTGGTGAAGCTTGCAATGCCACTGTTGTATTAGGGTAATCTTCAGCTGTGTGATGTCATTTCAATGTGTTTGCTTTCTGGATTCTCAGAACAAAACCTGGGCTGTGTTGACTCAGTTTAAGTTCAGCCAAGAACAGCTCAATTTGTTTTGTCTGCTGCTCTGACTTCTGATATTCCAAACACATTGTCGTTGTGTTGGAAACTCAGAAGCATTTTTAAACATTCCTGAAACTGTCTTGATTTTTATGTACAATCTGTGTGATAGACTCTTATGTGTTTCTAGGAAAAAAAATGCAATTAGTTTTTATTGCTGAAGCTTTTGCGGATTTCTGCCTAACTTTTAAGAGATATTTTGATTGCTTTTCACTTAACATTGTTGAATGTCACCTTAAATTTGTAAGGATTTTGTATAATGGATGGTGAATGAGAACTTGTAGCATTCATGCAGAAGATATTTAATATTCACTTTGAAATTGTAACTAAATTCCAAAGATTTTAATTGATTCTTCTTCTTTACCAGAACCGTGTAGAAATAAATGATGTAGACCCTGAAGTTTTTAAAGAAATGATGAGATTCATTTACACAGGAAAAGCACCAAACCTTGAAAAAATGGCTGACAATTTGTTGGCAGCTGCAGACAAAGTAAGTAATTGAGTCCAAACTTCCCAAACCTGGTGTTTGCATGGGGAATGTTAATTTAAAAAAAAACAATCTTATTTTCAGATTATTTGATATCTGTTTTGCTTTTTTAAAACATGAGAGGCAGTTTCCATCAGAAATAAAGGAAGATAGGAAAGAATAAACTTTTTTAGCAGTAGAAGGCTCATAAATCTTTTTTTAAAGAGAAGCATTTATTGAGTATCAATTTTTTTTAGAAATTGGAGATCATTAATATGATTTGGAAAACATGGTTTTGAGTAAAATGTATGCTAGATCTTTGTATTCTTCAAGAAGATTTATCCAAGTTCTTGAATTAACTGTGCTTCATAAAGTACTGCTACTTTAGAACTTTCATCTTTTTGTCTTCTCCGCAAAAGTAATAGTTCTGATCTTTCATCTCTTCTTTGCTGAGATCTTGTCTACTCTTGAATTTTTTGTTCTTTGAAATACTTTTTCTACTGTGATTTTTGAGATAAAGGAATTTACAGCAGCCCAGCAATTAAGGTTTTTTTGAACGCTGGCCTTGATTTAGGGCATAATAGATAAATGTAGAGACTGTTATAATGTAGCATAATATGATTGCAATACCAGAAAATAAAAATGAAACCTGTTCAGATTGTGACTCCCTTCAAAAAAGAAGTACAGTTTATTCATGCAAAATATAATATGGGAATGCAGTTATTTTCCATCAAATTTCTTGTAGGCTGTGTCAAAGGTATGAGAGAAATTAGGAAAATCGGAGATGGGTCGGGGCTAAATTTAAATTCGTTTTAAACAATGTAGTTTGATGAAACCCCAGTGTATCAATTCTTGCCCCTCACTTAGAGACCATTCAGTGCTGATTTGGTTCCTTGCTCTTCTTCCCTTACCAAGCAGAAGTGAAATGAACATTTCTGAATGAGTTATTTTTGTTGTTGTGATAAAAACTCTGTCAGCAAGGTCTGTAATTAGTTTGTGCCAAGCCTAATGTGCCTGTGTTACATTAGAGAACTGTTCAGTGCAGCACCTCGTGCTTTGCAGTACCTGTGGGGAAGCAGTTTGATGTTAAACTCGGGAGGCACCGAGCCTGGCTGGGAGTCTCTCTAAGAACTGTCGAGGTGAGGACAGAAGGAATGAGTTTGAGGAATGATTAGTGCAGTTTTTCTCTCTCTCCAGTATGCACTGGAACGGCTGAAGGTGATGTGTGAGGAAGCACTCTGTAGTAACCTCTCGGTAGAAAACGTTGCTGACATTCTTATCCTCGCAGATTTGCACAGCGCTGAACAGCTAAAAGCACAAGCAATAGACTTTATTAACAGGCAAGTAATACTTATGACACTCTAAATATATTTCTGTTTATACTGGGTGGGCTTTTTCAATATTAGCACGCTTCTGTCTTGCAGGTGCAGTGTTCTTAGACAACTTGGGTGTAAAGATGGGAAAAACTGGAATAGCAAGTAAGTTTCCCTGCCCCACGATGTTCTGTACAAACACTGCTAAGTAGACTGCAGATCTTAAGAACTGTTGCTTCATTTCCACACTACTGAGGCCTGTCACTGACTGTAAGTAAAGTAGGATTCAGCAGATGCTACCCCAGTTATGATTGTGACTCCCCCTTTAAATGACAGGGAATGTTAACTGCTCTCCAGTGTGAGATCCTGACAATAGCTGGTTTTCATTCCCTCTCCCAGGGGCATAGTGCTGTGAGATGATGGAAGCAGCCTTTATAAAGAAGACCATTCTCAGGAGTACCCAGGTTTGTGCCTGGAGGAATGGTAGCCCCAGTGTGGGTTTGAGACTTGCTTGGGTCAATGTGAACCTGCAGTATTTCCACGGAAAGGAGGGCAGTTGCTCTCTTTGCCTTTGGGGACGTGTTTGTGCACCTTCCCACGTGCCAGCACAAGTGCTCTGGAGGCCACACAACTTGTCAGTCAGGTCCCTCTGACTCTGAGGGCTCCTGCCTACACTGGAAATAAGTTGAGACTGTGTGGCTCAGGCTCTGGCACTGATTGCAGCAGCTCAGGTGAATCACAGAGTGGAAGACAGCCAGCTGCAGAATAGCTAGTGGTAGGCTCTAACAGTGTAAAGGGCAGTGGAGCACTTAGTTCTTACCATCAGGGTCTCCAGGGAACTTAAAGGCTGTGTTGTACCACTTAGCTTAAATTATTGTTTCTCCTTGAAACAAAAAAGGCTTCACAGGCATAATGATTGAGCATGATGTGGAAAAGAAGTGGGTGGTAAAAGGTAAATAGTAAAATGCCAGTAATAGAGATAAGTTCAGAATCATAACTATATAACTACTTGATGTATTTCTTTTCAAGTGATTTGGAAGTTCCTGAGCTAACTTCTGTCTTGAATGTTTGCTAGTTAACATGCTGGTCATCTTTGCTTCAGCTAAAACATCTACAGTAATTCTGGGAACTATATGAGAGGGCCTGGCTTAATTTACTGCCTCTGGGCACCAGGGAGTCTGAACTTTGGTATTGTTTCCCAAGGCCTTTACCTTCCCTGACTCGCAGCAGCAGATTAAAAGCTTGCATTACAAATCTGCCAAAGGTGTTTCAGAGATCATGTGGTGTAGAGGTCACCTGATAACTTCATGCTTGATAATGTTCCTGAAGCAACATGAGGGTGCTCATGAAAGGCTTTTGAAAATGCAGAGCAATGGGAACTTGGGATTGATGCATATTAGTTCCAAATTACAGATTTATCCTGTGACATGCAACCCAGCCAATATAATATTCTTCATGTGCAAAGTGAATTTTTTGGTTTTTTTCTATATTAATTCACCAAAAAGTAAATACATACATTGAATAAATACATAGTTTCTAATCTCCTGGATGTCAATATGATACTTGCTGAAATCTACTGTTGCTTTTGTGTTAGTTAAAAATCAACAGTGGCTATTGAAAGCTATTTTGAATGTGGCCCATCATCTGCACTGGAAAAAGAGTGAATATTCTCAGTATGCTCCACTGGTACTGAGACTGCAGGCTCCCAGTGGAGGGGTCTGGAGCCAGCCAGCTAATCTGCCTTCATGGCTCTTTCTAGGAGATGAACTACATCATTTTTGCTGCAGTTTCAGCTGATTCACCTTGTCATCCTTCTCTCTCCCCAAATTGAGCATGCCCTTTTTATGTAATGAGATTATCATGTCTTCCCTTGCTTTTTGTCTCTGCACTAGACCTCATTTTCTTCTAGTTTTCCTCTTTATTGTTTCTCCTGAGCAATTTCAAGGTGGTTATTCTGACACAGTTCTCTAACTGAGGTCTAGCTGGTACTGAGTAGAGCAGAACCAAGTACCTTTTGTCCCAAATCTGATTATATTTCTATACCCAAATTGCAAATTGCTGCTTGTCTCTGTTGGCACCCTCACTGGCATCCACATTCCGCAATATTTGACTGCCCTTCTCCAGCACCTCTGCCTTGCCTGCTCTTCTCCGCTGTGTGTTTGGTTTGTAAAGTTGTGTGACTGTTGTTAATGCTTCTGTTTTCAGCCAAGCAACAGACATAATGGAAACTGCAGGCTGGAAGTCCATGATCCACTCCCACCCTCACTTAGTAGCCGAGGCCTTTCGTGCTCTGGCGTCTGCACAGTGTCCACAGTTTGGCATTCCACGCAAACGGCTAAAACAGTCCTGAAATCTTCCATGAACTCCAGAGAAATTGGACTGACTCCACTCCTCCTTGTCCAGAGGTGTTTTCACAAACCATAACGAGAGTTTTTGTTATCCTTGTCCACAGAACAGAAGCTGAAAAAGCCTATTGTTTGCTTTTCAGATGGATAATTTATGGTTTAATCCTCAGCTTTAAATTAGACTGATTACTCTAATTCACTGAAAGGCCTTAAATTATCTTCAATGACTCTCTAGTCCATATAGTCTAATGTATCTTGATTTTTTTATTATTTTTTAATGTGCCTTGTCTTTTTGACTAGGCTCTGCAGGATTGCACTAGCTCCATAATGCAGTAAAGTTGATAACTGAAGATTAATTTTTGAAAGGGATCTTCCATTATTTTCAGAAGAAAAAAAAAGAAAAGATTATAGTTTCGTCCTGTGCTAACTGGAAGGTTTTGACTGGCCTCTCATTAAAAGCACTTGAACCAGAGGCACATCATGTACCCTAGGCAAGTGCTAAATATAGGGAGAGCCTGTTCACCTTCAGCGAATGCCTACAGGCTATTTATGGCAATATACTGCTTTGAACATAATTTATTTTTCATTGTGGGGGCAAATATGCAATGGTTTGGCCCAAAAATGTATTTTCATTACAGTTTGTAATGCTTATTGTGTGTGTGTCAAAGCTGTCCAAGCGGTGAAGAGAAACACGGAATAAACCTTTTGCTTGTGTTTCTTTACGGTCCATCATTAGTTTACATTTAATGCAGAACTGAACGAGAGGTGAAAGAGTTCAATGTGAAAAGGAACAGTGTTGCATATGGAATAAATATATCCCGATGTATGGCTGCATAGAAAAGTCAAGGATGCATAGAATGACCAAATGTAAATTGAGGAAATGGGCCAAATGGATTTTGAATATGCACTTTTCATGTGTAACTTTTGTATGTTGTGTGGTACATATATATTTTGCTTTTGATGAATTAATGAGGTACAGGTAATTGTGGCTTAACTTTTTAGATACATTTTAAGATGCCCACAGCCACATGGGATTTAGTTTTGTTAGAAAAGAAAGGCATGTCTTTTTAAGACTCAATTGAAGGTGGCTATTGCGAGCTTTCATAGTTAAGTAACAGAATATTTTCGCTTATTTGAAAAAGGCATGTGAATGGTAAAAACTTCGAGGGGATTTTTCCCATCTTGACGTACGTGCATGGCTCCCACCAACACCTGGGGAGGCTGTGCACACATCGAGGAGTATTTCCCTGAAATGTCAGATGGTATCTGCAAGCAGACTTGCTCAGTCTTGAATTTCAGTTATTGTACTAGCATTGTGGATGGTATTGAAATTCTGCATAATGTGAAAAGGATGAAACATTTGTAAACTGCTTGTCACGGGCCAGTTCTTTATTATATGAACCTTAGCTTTAATATCAACATCCTCAGTGTTTGATAGCTTTGTTTACAATTGGGAGGAAAAGTCTGCAGTAGTGCACACTCTAAATGTTCCCTGAGTTATTGCATTGAGTTTACTGTAATAGTGATAGTATGCTGTATTTCTTTTTTTGGGGGGGGGAAGACTTGGGTTTTGCAGTGGGGAATGGGAGGAAAGATCTCACCTAATTTATAAACGTCTTTGCGTAAGGGTTTGAGTTTGCTTATTAAAAAAAGTCATGCAGGGAGGAGAGAGGAAGAATTTCAGATCGTTTCTCCATCCTCATTTCATTGAGATTCATCTGACTTGCTCTGAATTAAATTTTTAGAGGAAAGAATATATAATTTTATACTTTGGCATCTAGTAAACCACTTACAAAGGTAAATTGGAAAAAAATGCCCAGTCCAATTTAGAAGAGTATAACCTCTAAACAGGAATTTTTTTCTTACCCTCTAACTAAATTTTTATGATGGCTAAAGTGTAAAATAGGAAATTCTAATAATACACAAGGCACAGAATTATATATTTACAGAGATTTATCAATTTTTAAATATTCATCTAAGATACGGTCTCATAACCATTCTCCACAACAGGGAGGTGAAGGTGTTTATTCCAAAATCACGATGTTTTTGCTGCAGTGTGAAATGTGTTGGGACTACAGCTCCTCATCGTCATCACTGTGAAGCTCACAGTGCTCACGTGCAAAGTGACGTGAATATTTCATGCTGTAATGATTGCCCAGGCCAGCCTGTTCTAAAGTAACAACTTAGAGTAATCAGATGGATTAGCTTAAGGATTTCTAGAAATTATTATTTTGTAAAGCCTAATAGCACACTTTGTACCAAAAACATGTCAGGCACTGTGCTGTACTATCACCTGCATCATAGAGTGTCCCCTCCTTGAGCCAGGCAGTGTGAACCCTGTGTCACCCTAACAGGAAAGAGCCCTCTGCTGATCCATCTCTTCAGGTTGGACTTTATTTATTTATGTTTTCAAGTGCTGTCAGATCTTGAGGAACAGGTAAAGCAGTTGCTGTATTCTTAAGTGAGTGCACTAATTATTCACCTCTTTAATTACCTACGTGCAGTGTTCTCACTGGAACGGGACGTTGGTAATTACAACCTTCCCCTTTGGATTGAGTAGCTCAGTTTCATTCCCCACACCTCAAGAACTTGCCCTTAAAGCCTCAGTTGGAAATGCAGCAGATCAGGAACGATCCAATAATCAATGGTCAGGTTTTTCCAGGCTGAAATCTTGGGGGTTTTTTTTCCTAGTTTTCCCTCCAGGTTAGGAATATGCCGTATGAAGGTGCCATGTTTTGGCTTGCCAACACTACTCTCTCAGATAGATGTGAACCACCACTTCCATGCTTTTCTGGGGAGAACCCTGCATGTGTCCTGTGTGTGTGTGCGTGTGT
>VZDJ01000594.1:3602140-3686822 GCA_008694505.1 Cyanoderma ruficeps | reverse complement strand
TTTTTTTTTCTCCATTCAGACCTCTCCTAAGGAGATGCTTTGGGTGGAAGTTGCTTAAAGAAATAATCCTTATTTCCTAGTCCATTTACTGCATGCAGAAGTATGAACACACTGTGCCTTTTTAGGAAACTGTTGCGATGAAGGGGTGATTTAACAGGGTGCAAGGCCTTTGTAAAACGTATTTTTAAAGGTGAAGAAGAATACTCTTTGGTATACAATTGAGGTGGAAAAGTTCAAGTTGCATTTGACTTCTGTTGCATGTTGATTCTTGCTTCCTAAATTCAGTTTCACCGAGGTACAAACTACACAAACAAGTGGAATAAGTATTACAGATACAAGTCGAGTAATGGTATATTTGTGTGATATTGTGATAATATTTGCTGTTACAAGATAAGTGTATGTCAAAATGTAATAATCATGGACACAAAGTTACTCTAGTTCTGATGTTTTTCTAAACATTGAGTATTTAGTATAAAATTCACCTTTGCACAGGAGATCAGTAGAAGACCTACACAGAGATTGTGTTCCTTTTAAATCCTCACGGCAAGGCTTCTCCTTTGGGAGAATAAAAGCCACGTGCAGTATTTGAAACTGTGTTTCATAGAAGGCAGTGAATTGCAAATGTGAGGTACTGCCACCTGAATTGTTGTCGAATTTTGTTGAATTTTGCAGTTGATTAAAATTCCTAAGCTGATTGATTTCCTTAATTTTTTTTAATTTTTTTTGTAATTGACAAATGGAATGTTACCTGTCCTCTTTGTCTGGTGTCGATAGCGTATTTAGTGCAGAGCTTAGCTCCTAGGCTAGCCAAGACACTTAGTCTCATATCTTGGCTTCTGCTTACAGTAAATGGACTATGTTTGTAAAGGGAATTCACTATTTCAAGTGTTTTGCAAGGAACTTCACTGTATTTGTAACCTGGTTTTTGAAGGCTTAAGATCAATGAGTCCTATTTTAGAAGTTAAACCAGTGAAATGACTTGGATCTGTTTTGGGGTGGAAATGATAAAGAGAATTCAGATATGTAAACAGTCGTATCAAACCATCCAGCCTTTTTTTATCAGCTGATGTTAATGGTGAAATACTTTTTGTACCTTGTTGCTGAAAATATTTTTGCGTTTCAGCACATCAAGTTACAATAAAGTTGTTACTTATACAGAGTGTGTCTGTCTTTATTTGTTGTCTGTACTTGCATTTGTTCCCAATGGCTACCTTTGCTTTGAGAAAGGTATTTTACCAGCACTGCCAGTCTAGTGTCAAATATGCTGCTGCGCTTTTGAAAACCTCTTTTGGGGAGCATCATCTTGCAGCCTTGCTCTGATCTCCATTAACTTGGTTATTTTTTCTGTTTTGACACTTCAAAACTCTGGACAGCTTGACTTGCCTACTTGAGAAGTGTTTCCCTTACACAGACTCTGTCAGGACAAGAAGAGTTGATGCTGTGATAATGAAGGTGGGATTGGTGGGTTTGAAATCTGCTTGCTTTCTTCCACCCAGCATCAAAACCCATCAACCATTGTCGTTGCAAAGAGTAAAGGCTGCTAATGAGCACATCCAGCAGGAATGCTGTTGGCATTTGTTACAGGAGCAGTGGCAGTAAGAGGAATCTGTACGGGGAGCTCAGGGGTTTCATGTGGTTATAAATACTTCGCAGGGATATGTGGGGCTGTTGATAGGCTGCTCTGTGTGTGGGGCTTTGGACACGCTGAACTCCTGCAAGTGGTGATGTCAAGGTAAGTTATTTTATTAAAAGGGGGTGTCTGGGTAGGTACATGCAAAATTCTCCAGGTGTGCTTAAAATATACATCCCTTAATTGAGTCTGCAATGCTCCAGTGTGTGGTTCCTCATGGGATTTGTGACAATAATGGCATAGCTCAATCCCCACAGGCAGGTCAGTAATCTCTGAGGGGAACAGGACTGGTTACCACTGTGAGGGGTATCAGAATTATTTGTGCAATCCAAATGTCTGATCTGAGCTTCAAATTTCAGATAAAGAACATTAAACTTGATCTTTTCTTTTTTAGAAGGCTATATTTTTATCCTTTCTGAAGATGATTTTTTTCCCCAGTTGTTTTTTTTTATCATAAAAAGTTTTCTTTGTTATTCAGCAAAATTGATTCAATGAGTATTGATTTTAGAAAAAACACCTGTTTTCTTTCTATAGCAAATTCCATTTTTTTGTGTGGAAACTGAGCACATGAAGAAAGCTTTTTCCTCCTTTTAGTTGAATATTTTTGAAAGTATTGGTGGAGACCTGTGTATGTCCTCTTTACTTAAAAAGAGGGAAGCTCAAATATTGAATCTCAATTGGTGATAGAGGCTGATAGAATAAAAACCATCTCTTGCTGTACAGAATTTCCTGCCCTGTGCTGAAGGGATGGTTTGAGATTGAAGTATTTGAGTGCAGCCTGAGCAGTCAGGTGAGAAATTAAAGTTGATTAAAGTGAGTCTTTGTGCCACTGCTCTAAACTTCACAGTATTAATGGTTTTCTGTGTTTTAGATGGCTTCAGTTACTATTCAAGATAGAATATTACCTATTGCACTGCAAATTTTATTTGCCACATTTATTCAGTAAATTAGATTAATGATGCAGTTGCTTCCATTACGCACAAATAACTTTGCACTTACCATTGTGATAGTGTGCTAACAGGAAATGCTATTAATTGCCACTTAAAATTAGTCTTGAACGGTTTATTTTTCTGCAAACTTCTTGGCAATTTTCCACTAGAAGAACATGTTTTTTTGTTGTCAGTTTTGAAGATTCTTTCTTTGTACTCTTGGAGAAAGTTGGAAAAAATACCAGGAGTTGAGTGAAGCATTTCAGATATGAGATGCAAAGAATTTGCTTTTTCCATTACAAGCTCTGCACCAAGAAAACTCATCCCAGGCTCAGCAGAAGAGTTCTTGTGTGCTTTGGAATGGCATTCCAGGGGTGTCAATAAGTTGTATTTTAGACAGGATGTGAAGTTGGTGCTCTAAGTGTAAAATCGGGCTTCTCATGAGTCAAGTATAAAGGACAGAAACAAGCTTGTGATTTTGAGACTCGGGAAGGAAAAAACAACTTTGCAGAGTTTGCATGGCCTCGGCGTCTAGAGAAAGTACCAGGAGTGTTTCCAGCTCCTGGTTAAACTGTTCTGAAGGAGCCTCAGAGCTGCAGCAATACCTGGTGATCATCATCCTCCTTTGAAAATGTTACCTGACACCAACTTTTGTCTTGCACTCTTAGCAGAGTTTGGAGCATAACAAATACTTCCGTGCAGGTGCCGTGTTTCAATCAAGGGTAGGTGTATAATGAGTGGAAATCTCTGCTTTGCCCAACTTATGCATGTTTCATGCGTTGGCAGTGATAGTCATGCAGAAAATAAATTACACCATGTCAGACTTGGTGCTGCTGATCAGAATGGAGACAACTGGTGCTGCATTTTAAGCAGTTACAGCTTTTGACTTCCCACATTTCTCCCTGCACAGTTGACTGAGCCAGTTCAGTTAAAAAAAGGTAAATTTTGAAGCCTATGCAAAAACATTCTAATAGGGTGAAATCTTAAAGCATAGAAGCTCTAACTCCAGACTGACCTATTTTAACCTGAATTGCCACATAAACTATTTATATTTTCCATTTTTGAAGTTGGTGACTTTTCGGGAAGCTTTGATATTAATTTTATGTATTATGTACACAATTTTCTACCCCAGCTGTGTTTATTGAGTCTTGAAACTTTAAAACAAACCACCTACTTGCTACCGAAGCATGCAACTAAGATATTTGCCTCCAGCAAAGACTTAATCTTGTCTCTGGTACTTGTGCCATCCCCAGATTAAGAGCTGTGGTGGTCTTTGTAAAGCCCACACCGTCTGTTTTTAAATGCAGAAAAAAAGGTCAATGAAATGGTGAATCTTGTCCCTGTCACCTCCTGCAGATGGGCTGCTCTTGCCAGACACACGTCAGGGAGTTCTTACACTACCAAGCCCTCGTTCCTCCCTCACAGCAGGACTGGGGGTTCTTGTGCTGGATCAAGAGTTTGTACCAACTCAACTCAAACGAGGAGGATAATTGCAGGACCACAAATAAGGGACATAAAATATTTCCATATTTATTGGCTGTTCCAGTCAAGATGAGTTTGAAGCGTGGGTATGAAGCAGGGTGGATATTTTTTGAAGGCAGCTTTTTCCTCAAATGCCTTGCTGTTCATCTCTTGTGGGTTTTTGAATGTGTGCTGGCATCTCTCAAGTTTGTATTTATGTAAATAAATACAAGATACCTAGTGAACCTGCAAATGCTTTCGAGTGAAATTTGACCAAGTTCAATTTTACTGATTTAAAGAAATGGAGATGCAAATTTCCTTGTGACAGTGTCTTTAGCAAAAAATGTGTGGTGTCAAATGTAGTTAATCTCAGAACAAACTATAAAAGGGGTTAAATTGTGTACTAGATTAGGCAAATACTCAGTGTTTTACCAGTAGTGCTGGAGTAGCAGGCATCTACTTCTGACAAGCTGACAGACCAGAGAATTGAAACTTAATGAATCTTAATGCTTTCTGTCATGTACTTCAATTTTCTCAAATTATTTCTCCAATTAGTTCTAGTCTTTGTGGAGGAATGATTAATGATAATTAATACATTCTTACAATTTGCATATTCAATCTCCAGTGTTTCTAAAAAAATACAGATTTGTGTATGTGGGCGAGGCTGGCTTGTGTGTTATTTCTTCGAGGTGCTGGGGTTTTTCAGATTTTCAGCTTTGTATTTCCACTTGAACAGGGAGACTAAGATGGATGCATTAGGGAGTTTTATATGGTCTTTCCAAATCAATAATTTGGGCATAACCCAAGGCTTCAATCTTTGCTGTAAAGATGTTTTCTCTTCAGTGGATAGGTAGGGAATGTAGGGGTACCAAGTTATTGTCAGGAGCTCAACTCATCCTGCATCAGCTTTGGGAAACATTTACAGCTGCAGTTTGGCAAAACTCAGTAAATCCTGGAGGGCATGTGCTCTTCAGAGGTTGGATTTGGTTTGTTTATTTTATTTTATCTTTAGAGTCTCTATATGCCTCCTTTATGCTGTCATTAATTTTGTTTTACCCCTGACGTGTGCACGTGGAGGGATTTATCCAAAAAATTAATCATACAAAATTTGTGTTTAAAACCAATAGCATGAGATTTTGAAAGGCACTGTTGTTTTGTCTGCATAGGAGCTCAGGTTTCCATGCTGCTCTGCAGGTATCCAACATTTGACTCATTAAAACAAACCCAAAACCTGCCCCAGCTCTGGGAGCCTGCAGGAGTGGCAAGATCTGTATGTCTGAAATTTGCATCTCTGGGCAGCTCTAGAAATCCTTTTTCTTTAGATACACTTCACCAAAGAAATGGAGTGTTGACAGTTTCAGCTGCTTTTAAAACCAATAAATACTTCTTCATTCTAGTTGTTTTGCCACCCAGTTAAATATGTGGTGTTTACTGGGGCAGTGGGCCCCTGCTAGATTCACCTCTGAATATTCTGTAAAATTGCAATTGAAGTATTTAAGCAGAGTATAAAAACTGGCTTTATGGAAGAATTATCCTGAAAAAAAAATTAGTATGGGTGTTCAGAATGTGTTGATTTGGTCACCAAGGGACACACTCAGCAGGAGGCTGCAGTTTTCCAAGAAGGTGTTGGAATATTCTGGGCAGTTAGAAAAAGAAGCAGAAGTAAAAAGTGCAGGTATTTTATGACTTTATAGGAGAAAGGTTTAAAGGACCAGGGTTTTTTTTAATAATCAGCTGTTGAGGGTGCTCCATGTGGTATAAAACTAAGAGCATTTTGAAGTTGGGGCCACTTTGTGTAATAAATACTCACATCTACACTCTTGGTCGTAGCCATTCTATGAACAGTTTTATGTACTTTGTCAGTGCCATCAAAAGAATCCATCATCTTGTTGCTTGTTTGCAGAGAGCAAACTAAACATTTGTTCCTGATTCCCCTGGATAAAAAACATGTTGGGGAAGGTGCTATTGCACTGAGATGGTCTTTAACAATAAACCTGGTTTGTGTTTTTGCATGAATTACAAAATGAATATTTTCATCTGGCGGGAATATTCTTCATTCTTTAGAAGCGAGAATGGAAGTTAGGGCTGGCTCAGCAATGTTCAGTGCCACTGGGACAGCATCACTAATAAAAATAAGCTTCATTTAGCTGTGTGTAGAGATTCTTACCACAGAACCATCAGTGGTGCTGTCATAGTTTTGTAATCTTTACCTGCTTTTCTTCCCAAGGGCGTGGCTGGCTGGGTGGAGCCGAGGCACCACTGCTCACCTGCCCACGGCTGACACGTTTTGGGTTGTCAAAAGGTCTTTATTCAGCAAGTTTGGCTTAAATAGTTAAGCTGGGGGTGAAGTGAAGGAGGACTTGTGTTTCCCACCCCAGTGCCCTCCAGCAGGGCAGTAGGAGTGAGCAGAGGAACAATGGGGCAATTGCAGTTTGTTTATGTTTTGATCTTTTTTCTTTTACATCTTTGTCAAATATTCAGAGCAGAAGTTTCCTCAAATAATCAATAAGCAGAGGGTGATCAGTGCTTTTATTTCCAGTGAATTTGAGCTGGAAGGACTTGGTGTCCCTTTCACGTGGTAGGCCAAGTACTCTTTCCCATTTGCACCTTGCAGAATTTATTTTGTCCCCCTCTCCTGGGTATCAGCTGCTGGGAGCAGGTGAAGGGAGGTGACAGTAAGGGAGAGATTCTGGCTGTGCTGTGAGTGCTGGGCTCAGGAACCTGTTCCTGAGTGGGTGGGGGCAGAGCTGCTCTCACTGCTCTTGGCAGGAACTGCAGAAATCATTTGGAAGGGAAGAGAATCTTGGTCCTTGCCCCCAGAGCTGTGTGCTGACATCATGTCTGTCCTGCGGCCTGGCAAAGGGGTTTGAACAAAGACCCGTGGAAGAGCCTGGTGTGATCATGGTGCAGTTTGTCTTCTGGAAATGTTGGTTTGGCAGAATGTTGCCCTTACTGCAGAAATGCCTTAGCCAAATGCACATGCACGTTGGGAGCTTTAATGTGCTCTTGTATCCTGCAGTAGATTAAAATGTCAGTCATATGCTCCATATTTCACAGTCCCCTGGAATGCCTGGGGAAGCTGCACATGTCTTATGTCACTTCTGTCCCACCAATAAAACAACCCTCTAGGAGGGAATCTGTGCAGGCCATACAGCAAGATGCCAAATTAATTGCACCAAAATAACGAGTTAGCACCAAGTGCTAATTAAATATTGATGGAAGTCATACTTTCAATTATCTTCATTACGGCACAATGTTTTATGTAGACACGAAGCGCTGGGAACGTGGGCAGTTATTATCATTAATCTTGTCATATTAAAATATTAGTAATTTCTCAAAAATCCACTGTAAATGTGCTGGGGATCCACGTTTAGGATTTTTTTACAAAGTTTTTTGTGTTCACTCCTTTTTCTTTTGAAGGAGCAGGGTGGGAAGGGCCTGCCTGGAGCTTAGGGAGGACAGAGCTGTAGGAGCAGAGCAGAGAGAGGAGTCCAGAGTGTGAGTGACAGCAGGAGATGGGGCTGGTGAGTGAGACAGGGCCCAGGCTGTTCTGCTCTTGGGAGAATGGGATGGGCAGGAGCCACTCCCCTCCTCGTGTGCATTAGCACTGAGGAAACCTTTAAGCCTAAGAAATTAGAGGGTTTTTTTAAAGAAAAGGACTTTGTCAGTCAAAAACAAAAGTCCAGGACTTTTGTCTAGACTAGAGGCTAATTCAGTGGTGAGTCCCAGGAAGAATCCTATCCAAAACCAGTTTTATGTGCAGTTGCCTTTGTGGAGGATGGACAGAACTTGCCATGTAATTCACAGATGGAACAGGTATTATAGTGTGCAGCCTTGTTCCTCTCAAGTCCCTTTGAGCTCTTCTAGGAAAAAAAAAAAAAAATTAATCCCAAGACTTCCAAAGTCTTCCTGGAAAATGCTGTCCTAGGAATTCCTTTCCTTTTAAATGGAATTTCTTTTTCATCAGTAATAGAAGGCATAAACTGAGGTGAAAATTATTCCTTCCTGCAGACTTTGAGGAAGGGAAAAGTTTGTACAGGACTGCTTTGGTGGGCCTTCTTTTCCAAGCTGGACTGGGAAGGAGGTCTTCCTGCTGTCTCTGTGTGAAGCAATGGTAAATTTGTGCTGGTTTGCAGCAAAAAAAAAAAAAAAAAAGCTGGCTTTGTGCCTCTTGGCCATAATTGGCAACTTTTGCAGCAGGTGAGCGTGAAGGATGCTCACAGCAATGACTGTGATGTGCCAGTGTGGACGGGCCACAAAAAATTCCTGTCCAGGAGTGTGAATGTTCTTTGTCACTTCTGAGAGCATTGAAAGGTTGAAAGTGGAGACAGGTGGGTGACTGTAATTAGGGAGGAGGGTGCGAAGCTTTTTATTGCAGTGGGTGCAGCCTTAGTGCCATTGTCTAAGTGTAAATTGTTCCTGAAAGATAACTCGGAGATTATTCACCCTGGAATCTCCGCGAGTCCGGGGAGAGGCATTTTCAAATTACCAGTGGTGAAGTGTGGCAGAGCAAAAGGAGCACTTGAGCTGAAGAACAGATAATGCCCAGCAGAGCAGAACTGCAGCAGCAGCTGCTGAGGAGGTAATTCTGTGCTCATAATGATTCCAACTTCTCTCCAAAACTATCGCTTTGCAAGTATCCCTCATCTAAAGTACAGAGCCTCCCCAGAACATCGGGATAGAATCTCTCCACATCCTGAGCATGTGAAATTAATGACTGAATATTATGCTGAGAGCCATTTAATTAAAAACACTTTCATTAATAATGCAGTTGGAGAGTGTATGTGTGTTATGTAATTAAAGATAGTACATCAGTAAATGATACTATGCAAAACCAATTCAAAAAATTCAAATGAGTTGATATAGCATAAGGAACTTAATTCAAGTGGGAATAAAGTCAGTGTGAAATAAGCTCGGAGTTTTTTCCTGGAAGCTGCAATTAATCTGCTTCTGGCAACACAATTCAATACTCACGTTTTAAATAAGGGGCTGTGCTTGTTTTAAAGATAACTGGGGTAGTGAATCAAAACAGATTTCTCTCTCCCCTCTTTTTGTCAAATAGAAGTATCCCTTAATGTGTGGACACTGCTGAGCCTGGCTGACCTCGGGGATCTGAACACCATTCATCTGTGCTGCTGTTTTTGCTTGGAGCACTCAGGCTGTGCTTGGCTGTGAAAAAAGACCGTAGGTCTGGTATTTGTAGTATTTTTACTTCAAAACCCAATGATGGAAGTGGAAGAGAGAGGTTATTCCCTCGGGGCAGATCAATCTCCCTGTGTGGCATTGCCTTCAAGAAGCCGGGGTGAGCAGGCATCTTGTTTTCCCCGGGTACTTTGGCTAATCCAAATCTTCCCCGAGTGAAGTCAGAAACGCCTCAGTTAAATATATCTGACATGAGAAGTGGATTGGAATTAAGTAGCTCTAAGTACTATATAATAAATAGGCTTGCTTATCATCTTCAATATGGCAATTTGAAATAGTTTTTAATCCTTTAGTTTACCTGCTCAGAAATCTGTGTTAAATATTTGGTGCTCCCAGGTTGGCCGTGCTCAGCACCACCTGCTTCAAACACACCGTCCCACCCCCTCTTCTTTTAAGGAGTGCTGTTGGCTTAGAAGGGACTGACAGCTCCTCTCAGAGCAGTTCTGCTAAGCCAGAACATGTTCTCCTGCCCAAGTTAAATGAACTTGATGTGTTTTGAAGACCCGAACTGATTTTTTTTTTCATTTTTTTTTTGGTCACTCTCCAGCACAGCTGGGTGTGAGGGGGATTTTGAGATGTGGGTGGGAGTGTAAGTGCTCTCATCTAAAACCTCATCATTGGGATGATTCTCACGTGGCTGTTTGGGTGTTTATCACTTCAGTCACGGAATGGTTTGGGTTGGAAGGAATCTTCAAGACCCTCTCATTGCACCTCCTGCCATGGGCAGGGACACCTTCCCCAGAGCGGGCTGCTCCAAGCAGGATCTCACACAAAAGATGCCAACAAAAGATGTTCTGGGAAGCAACGCTGACTAGGAGTTCAAAGCAAACACATTGGTAGCTTTAGGTGGGGGTGGTTTTTTGGCCTTTTTAAACTTTGGGGCTAATTCAAATAACCTCCAAGTCTGGCGTTACACTGTTCTCTTTCCTGCCAATTTGGAACCAATTATAATGTATCACCTTTCAGGCAGATCACCAGCTTCTTTGGAGCTGTTAAGATAAGGGAGCCAAGACTTAATTGGCTCGTAATGATGAAAGAGCCACGCACTGTCTGGGAATGAGGCAAGAGAACAACGAAATGGGATTTGCATCCGAGGGGGCAGAAATGGAGGGCAGGTGAGCAGGGTGGGGACTGAATGAGGTGCTGCTCTGGGATCAGGCTGGCAAAAAAGCTGCCTTGTTTTCCAAGGATGGGTTATCCGAGAGGCAAGGAGAGTGCTGGGGTGTGTGGGAAGGTGTTCCAGGGGCAGCTGTTGCACAGGGGCCCCTCCGTGGTGCCGTGCTCCACTCCTGCCATCAGGCCGTGTCCTGTGGTGCTCCCATGGCCCAGCTCGGGGTGGGAGTTCCATGTCTGACCTCCTGACAGGCCAAAAGAGACCACGGTCTCCCCATGTGCCAGCTCCATGCTTCCCACCTTGCTCCTTTCCTGGTAGCTGGGAAAGGAGGTTGGGCTTTTGACTTGCTCCTCGGCTCTGAACCCTCGGTAGGGCTCAGCTCCTCGTGTCTGGGGGAGAAATCTCAGAACATTCTGAGTTGGAAGGGTGCCAGAAGGATCACTGAGTCCAGCTTGTAAGTGAATGGTCCACATGGGGTCTAACCCACGACCTGGGTGTTATCAGCACCCTGCTCTGACCAGCTGAGCTGATCTCACTGTGCCCTTCCCATAAAATGAAGAAAATACATTAAAAAGTCCCTGAAGCAATGGAGATGTTTTTGTTTATGGTTTTTGGTTTTTTTTTTTCTCCTCTGTTCTGTCTTGAGGACAAAAGCAGAGCAAGAGACTCTATTTGACCTGGTTGGCTGTTCCATTACTGTGGAATAGGAAGGTGCTGATATTTCTTTTGGAGTCTATTTTAGACTCCCACCACTGTTTATGCAGGTAGGATTTTTTCTTCTCCAACTAAACTGTTTTCCCATGACTGTGATTGCTTTTTAATTGGGCTGCAGCTGGTGCTGGATTTGTGCTGGGTTGGAGACTGAATTACATCTTTGGAAAAAGCTTTTTTTAATGTGATTTTTTTTTCCCCCTTTCAAAATTCAGTCTGCATGGCTGGGGGTCTTGCTCAAGAGTACCAACAGCTCTGGGCTTGCTTCTGACAACCTCCCAGTATTTGGGGCTGGAGAGCTGTGCCGTGGTGGCAGCCTCAGCTGTGTCCCGTGGGCTCTGTGCAGTTCCCATCGCTCCTGGCTGCAGATCTGAGCAGGTTTTGCAGCCCCAAGCTCAACAACCCCCCAAGGGGAGGGATGGTTTGACACCAAGTAGGATATTTCATGATAATTCAACTCCTCTTCTGTAAACCCACTTGATTTGTTAGCTCCAAAACAAAGGACACTGCTCCCGATGGACGAGTGCAGGAGGTGCTCACGAGGGAGAGATGGGAATAGCAGAGCCTGGTTTTTCAAACTAGGCACCCTACAGCTAAAAATCTACTTGATTGATGTGTGTTTCATTGAGCTACTTAGTGTAGAGCAGCTTGTTATTGTCTTTTCGACTGTGCAAATTTGAATAGAGACAGTGCTAATGACGAATCATTATTATACTATAAATAAAACATTATCCAGATTATGCTGGTCAACAGAGCATAAAACAAATAGCAAATTCTAACGTCCTTGAATTACAATTTGAAAAGAAAAGCAGCACAGGATGCTGATCTGCATGGAACACCCTTGCTTGGTTGCTGTGGGAGTTTTTCCATTTGCATCAGGATCAGCCAGGGGTTTGTTCATTTGCCACTACTCGGTAAATTCACCCTAAAAAGCAAATGTGCAACCCCAGGGAGCTCATGGCACACATGAGCTCGATGATCCCTGTGGGACCCTTCCACCTCAGGATATTCCATGATTCTCTGACAGTTGCATTGATATAAACGTGTGCAAAACTATCCTGTGGAGATTGGGATTAAATAAAGGCTGTATATTAAAAACTTCTAGATTAAGTTGCTGCAGACATAAATTGTCATTGCCCACTCAAGGCACTTTTTAAAAATGGCATTTAATCATTCAAGTTTTTGTTTCAAAATCCTTTGAATGAGAACCATAATAGTAACAATTTGAAACTTGTCTGAAACAGTCACCTGTTACACAGGAAAATGTTTTTAAAAACATGGCCTGTTCTGTGTGAAATGAAATCACATTTAGTTTTGTTTACATGGGCACCATGGCATCTGACCTAATCAAGCCTGTCATCATTGCACTGTATTTTGCTGACCCTGCTGGGTGTAAATAATTTCTTCTTATTCAGACTTTGACTGCAGTGAGAATGTAACTGGGTTGTTTTTTTTTTGTTTTTGGGTTTNTTTTTGCTGTGATGTCTTCAAAATTGATCTGAAAGAAAAAGCAACTACCTGCTTTCAAGCTGATCCATAAAGTATTGTGGTTGGAAGAAGAACGGTGGGACTTGGTGGGTTTGGTATCAGGGCTCCCTCCCTCTGCTCCTGCTCCAGCTGCCAGGCTGCTTCCTTGTGCCAGGGCTGCACGGGAGGAGACTGGGGAGAGTTTCTCCCATGGTTTTGACTTTCCTCAGCCTGAGAAATGCCCCAGCCAGAGGGGAAGAGAATCCAGCTCCCCTTTTGATGAGGAGCTGAGCAAGGGCTGAATCAGCAGCGAGCTGCCCTCTCTCCCAGTGTGTTCCTGCTTGGGAATGTTGTCCAGTCCTTCACTTTTTAATGTGCCTTGTGCAATTAATAAACAGTTAATGATTGTCTTCGTCAAAGCATGTGTTTCATTTCTCAAATATCATGGAATGCTGCTGAACCTACTCTGCCTAGGCTTGTATGCACAGTTCACTAAAGCACACATTTAAATATCTCCTAGGAAAAACAAATTCCAGCCGGGCAAAATGTTCAGTGAGATGTTGCCGTGCCTTTGTCTTACTTTGTGTCTTCATACATGCAACATTTAAAATCAGATAGGCCACAGGCAAGTGCCAGATTTAATAAACTCTCTTTATTTACATACAAATACATGTACACATATGTTCTGCATATGTACACATATTTAAGTGTATATACATACATGGTTTCCACATACTCTACAATAAATAGCATGTAGGGTTTCCTTTTAATTGCCTACAGTGCTGAGTAAAAACACATGGCAATAAAATCATGGCTTACAGCTAAGTTACAAAAGCACCAACCACTGAACTCTTAGCAATAAATCCAAGCTCATGTACAGCTGGGGCGAGGACACGCTATACAGAATACAAAGGAGACCAACTCGTTGGAATTGACAACGAAAAAACATCATTATAGAACAGGAGAGACTGTATGAAAGAAGATGAACGAAAACATTTAGATTATTGATCAAACTAAACCACACATTTAAATTTGTCACCTAAAGAGAAAAACAAATCACCCAGTTACTCGTCTATTTTTAACAGAGTAATTTCTTTGTGTGAGTCTTTACCAAGGAAATCAGAATTAATCTCATGAGTGAGTCCTTCTGAGCTGCCATAGTCACTTGTCTGTGTGCACACCACCAAACAGGGTATTTGAACAGTGCTTTATTCCAGCTGTGTGTTCCTTCTCACACCCTGTGTGAGTCTGACTGGAGGCAATCAGCACTTCCTCAGCCAGCTCCTTCCACAGGACCTGTGGCATCGAGCAGGAGAGCAAATACCCAGCAGGGGCAGATCAATACCCAGCCAAAGCACAGGGGATGATGCTGGAATCTGTGGCCAGAGCCAAACACTCCTGCCTGCAGTGGGCCAACACCTGGTGAAGCACAGCTACAGCTGGACCCTCCCTCGCTATGACTGCAGTGCAGGCAGCTGGTTCTGCACTAGGGGAAAGCCTGGCTGAGCATTTATAGTAACAGTTTCAAACCTGCTTTATGAGGTGAAGGTGCTTAGATTTTTTGTTGTTCTCTCTCTTTGTCATGGCTGATACTTTGACTTAAGGTGTGCAGTGCAGTGCTAAGGGAACAACTGGCGCCAAGAAGGAGAAAGCTGCTTGTTCAGGTATCATCCTTGTGCTGTGCTGTGTTTTCACAGAATCACAGAATGTGCAGGTTGGAAGAGACCTTCAAGGTCATCGAGTCCAACCCAGCCCTAAGACCTCAACTAGATCATGGTATCAAGTGCCACATCCAGTCTCTTTTTAAACACATCCAGGGATGGTGACTCCACCACCTCCCTGGGCAGACTATTCCAATATTTAATCATTCTTTCAGTGAAAAACTTCTTCCTAATATCCAACCTGTATTTCCCCTGACGCAGCTTAAGACTGTGTCCTCTCGTTCTGTCAGTTGCTGCCTGGAGAAAGAGACCAAAGTTCCTTACTGCACTTTAATGCTCACAGGCTGGATAGCAAAATAATTGTTTCCTTTGCCTGGAAGCCAGCCCCAGTTACAGTTCAGATAATTACAGTATGGCTTGGGTTGGAACGAATCTTAAAGATCATCCAGTTCCAACCCCCCCTGCCATGGGCAGGGGCACCTTCCACTAGACCAGGTTGACTTAAACAGAGATTATCTTTTTCCCAGGTGTTTATAGATTCTCAGTTGCTGCAAAACTAATACTGGGGTGTGCTTGTGTGAGAGGAATCAAACCCAGTGGTGGGCATGGGAGGAAGGAATGTACACCACATGTGCACACCAGTGGGCTCTAATAAACTAAAGCTCGTCGAGGTCTAATTACATCATTGCATTTCCATGGGTAGGAAGTCTGAAGGAAGAACTACTCACTCTTCACTTCATTGAACACCTACAGCTACTACAACTCATAATAATGCAGATTTCTTTCCTTTTTTTCAAAGAATTAAGCACTTCCTCTTAGTATTTGGACTTGACTTGAGCCCTCTGTGTAACATTCTTTAAGAAATCAGTGGGACAGATGCTTGTTTGAAGCATGAACAGCTTTGAAGCTGCTTCATCATTTGTTCTTTCTATTGTCACTTAAAGTTCCCAATGAGAAATAGGACCTGCTAAGTGTTGTCCAATTCAAGTAAAGGACAACCTCTCTGCCATGGAGCTGTTTAAAAAAGTGATTTTTAAGATCAGTGTTCATTACAGACACAATTTTGTTTGATTTTTGTCACGTGCCAGCCTGGCAGTTCCCTTACGAACGATGAGAGAGCTAAAACGCAACGGCCTCAAACGAAAACGATTGTTACATAAACAGCTGGATAGGTTACAATACAGCACAAACACAGCTACAGTTTGTAGAGACTTTTTAACCTGATAGGAAAACATATTCTTGTCCAAAAGGTTGGTGGGAGTGCTCGTTTTTACGAGCGATCCCCCAGCCCCAGGCCGGGTCAGCCGGAGGACAGGTACGGCGTCTCGCTGTGGTAGTTGTAGTCGGGACAGACCTTCTGCACCAGTTTGTAATCGACGCTGTAGAAGGCGATGTAAATGCAGATGACTTTGAAGGGTTTGGAACACAACCAGGAGACATGGCTTTGGGTCTGCTCTTGGTAGCAGATCTTGGAAGGGTCAAAGTTGCACAAGGCAGTTTTTTTAGCACGGTCTGTTTTCTCGTACTCGATGCGGCAGTTGAAGGACTTGGACTCCTTGGTCTCCAGCGTGGACTGTGGGGATGGTTCGAACTCCACCACTTTGGAAGGCGGCACCAGGCTGACAGAAACATTCCCCAGACCCGTGGAGTTGTGTCGGAAATAAACGCTGAAGGTTCCATTGCCGTGGTCCACGATTTTCCCCGTGATCAGGAGGTTCAGCTTTACAGTTTTGATGTTGGAGTGGAAGTCGCCCCATCCAAACATCTTCTTGAATTTCCCAGTTTTTACGATAGGTCTGCGCTTAGTTCGTGCCAGAGATTCCTGAACCTCTGTGATGTTGGACAACCAATCCCAAAAGTTTTCTATGCTGTCCGAGTAGGACACCTGGCCGTGTTTCAGCACTGGAGATGGCTTAACAAAGAGGCGCAAAGGGTTGATGATCCTGGAATGGACCACGTTGTCCACCAGTGTCTCTGCAGCATCCTTGTCTTCCCAGTCCAGCACGTCCGCGGCTCGTGCGACCCGACCGGTGTCACAGAACACCTGCTCCGAAACAGAAAGGGAGAGCAGTGTCAGGGGTGGAAATAAAACAGCCAAGACGCAGAAGTGTAGCAGATTTTCTGAGAGAAAGAGTCTCGTTCTGTACTTAGAATGAGATACTGAATAAGACAGTGAACTACCCAGCTGAGACCTGCCTGGCTGAGGCTCGGCCTTGAAGGCCTTGAAGCTGTTGCGCAGGTGAAATTACTTGTGGCGCAGCAGAAATTAGATGTTAAAGTAGTAATGTTAGATAGTGGGTTTTCTAGAAGTCACAGAGCAATTATTAGCGAGCATGCTTTAGCCACCTTAAAAGTAAATTAAACAGTGTGTGCTTACATTCCTTTGTATGCTGTGTGCCAATGGAAAAGCTACTGAATTTATAAACTATCTAGAAATGTATATAAGCAGCCATTTTAGATGAAATAAAGAAGAACATAGTGGTAACCATATTGGTCGGACCTATGTTGCTCTAGCTCAATCTCTCTTTTTCTTAGAGCCTCCCTGCAACACAGAAGGAGCCATTCATATTTATTTTTATACCCACAGGGTCTGAATCAGTCACCTGGACCACTGTAACGAGTAATTTCTACTGCCCTATGAAAGTTCAAGGATTTTACTCAAAATAGCTTAAGGAAGAAGGAAAAATCTCAATAGGAGCCATCCACAGGGACAGATGGATAAACCTCTGGACAGGTTGATGGCTGTGATATGCAAGAGCAGAAGGTGCCCCATGCTCACAGATTTGTGGGATGAATATCTGACTGAGGGAAGTGGAAACCCTGAAGACCAAAGTGGCCCCTCTGCTAAAAGATGGAGTAAAATAGAACAGCACGATTTTCCAGTCCCTTCCTTTTTCTCCCCACAACCTTCCACAGCTGGTTTAGGCTTAAAATCCTGTTCTGCTGGTGTAACTGTCTCCTAAACCATTTATTGTATATTTATCTTTTCTGGTGTTGCTTTTTCCATCTGATCCAGACTTGGTCTGCACATTTGTGCCCTCGGTTTGACACAGTGAACGTGGCCCTATTGTGGTGTGCTGGTTTCAGCTGCTCAGCTGCCTGTGCTTAGCAAGGCCCAGCCTTCCAGGGGTGCTGAGCATTCCCAGCCACACAGCACAGCTCAGTTTTAAGATCTGTGACAAGGCCAAGCTGAGTCTGCAATCAGAAAGCAAAACCTCCTTCTGGTAGTGACAGAATGGCCTTAAGATTTCAGAGTCAAACAGGTCTCAGTAAAATCCCCAACTCAGTGCAGACACACATCTCCCAGGTGTGTTCTTCCTGTTCTCTCTGGCAGAGAAGTACTGTCGGAAATGCTGAACTCAAGTGTATGATCCAGAGGACAGAAGCAACATTTGTGTTTCAAAAGGACAGAAATGACCACCTGACTTTTTAGGTCCTTTAAATCTTGAGTAGAAGCTTTGGAGAAGGTGTTTTTATGGTCTGTCCCGCTTAGAACTGCCTTACACCATCGTCCTAATGTACAACAGAAAAACTTTTTCAGCTGCAACTATTTCTACAAAACGTGTGAACAGGAAGAAGAGATGCTTGAAACGGGAAGAACGAAGGACACTGTTGTCCTGCCTGTGTCCCTGGTGACAAACTGCTGCTGGCCCTTCCTCCTGGCAAAATGGTGCTGTTGATTCGTCACCAATCTAACAGTGCCAGGATCCAGGTGGTGGATCTCAGTCTCACTAATGCAGGGAAGGGGTTTTCACTCTCCAGCAGTAACATTTCATGGTGGAAGTTTGCCTAAAGCAGCCAAAACACGGAGCACACATGCAGAACGTGTGGGGTAGAATTTTGTGCTTCCTGTCTCATGAGGGAAACCTCAATGCTGGGCTTGCTTTTCCCTCTGCTCCTGATCCCAAAGGGTCTCCTACACCTCTGGCTCCCCACAGGGTTCTGTTTTTACAATATCCAGCTGTTATTTCTATAAATTGCAATTTTTCATTTCATCATCTGGCAAAGATTAGAAACTCCAAAGCCCTTAATCTGCACTGGGGCCTGTTCTGCAGCAATAGGCTCCAAACCAGAGCCCAAACCCACTACCACATGTCCTTCCTGATCACCCCTAATGCAGTAATTAAAATGAAACGTGGAACAGCAGCAACATTCACAGCTTGAATGTTGAAAGGTGACCATCACTATTGCTAAATCATACAATCACAGAAGGGTTTGGGTTGGAAGGGATCTTAAAAATTATTCAGTTCCAAACCCCCTGCCGTGGGCAGGGATACCTTCCAACCAAACTTTGAACACTTCCAGGAACCTGTTCCAGCGCCTCCCTGCCCTCACAGTAAAGAATTTCTTCCTAATAACTAATCTAAACCTGCCCTCCTTCAGCTTAAGGCCATTCCACTTGTCCTATCATTTATTTTTTACTAGAAATAAATCCATGGCTGGGTGGAAATGCATTGGGCCAGGTGTGTCTCTGCAGAAATATGTTATTTCCTTCTTCAGATTAAAAGTGGAGGAAGAAAAGACAACAGTGATCACTCTCAGCCTGAGACCTTGTATGTCAACTTTCGGCCTCTATCTTATATTTTTTTTATGGCTGAGCTACGAACCCCGGGAAATAGGAGATTCTAATGGAAACAGTGACAGATGCTGATCTGCACCAGCCCAAATAGCACTGTCATAATGATGCTGGGGGAAACATCACTTCTGCTGTGATGGAAAGTTCCTGGTGAAGCTCTGTCATGTTTATGTGTGGTTCTTCAGCCACTCTGAAGCCTATCAGCAGCCCGGGACCAGCTGTGTGATCCTGGCCATCCCCACTGCCAGGGAAATCACTCCCCTGCTGCAGAGAAGTGACTCTGCTCACATGAAGCAAGAAGTGCTGCACACTTTCACCCATCCCAAACCTGACCTGAGGCCTTAAGAAGCACAAAAAAGAGGCTTTTCTGCTGCATTTCTAGATTACAGCTGGGCCCAGGGGCCTGGCAGGGCTGGAATACCAGAAACTTTCCTCATTTGCATGGTTAAATGAAATGCTATTTAAAATGCTAATGACCACTCAAACCATGGGCACCTACAGCTAGTATTGCTGTTAGTAACTGAGTCAGAGGGAAAAGTGGTTGGATATTTTTAGGTGAAATATATAGGAGGGAGCTGGTTCGCAGGGGATTCTGCCTCTGCTGGTGTCTGCACCCAGCTCTGACTGTCCCCTGGTAAGGGCACAGGAACACCCTCAAATATCCTTCTGGGCAACTTGTCTTCTGCAATGCTTATTGAAATCCCTGCAATAGCTCTTTGGCTTTTTATGAGGAGATCCAGAGGACACTGAGCCATGTGCTCAGTGTATGTCCCTTCTGGGGGCTCTCACACCAGATGAGATGGCAGAGCGCTGCTTCCCCAGGGGTGCCTTGCTGAAGGCTCTGACAGGAAAAGAAGAAATATGTGGGTACAGGATTGGGGATGGCTGAAGGGTGGGAAACATTAACACATGCTAAAGCCAGGCGGGTTTGCCACATCAATAACCTATCAGGGCACAAGTATTTCAAGGCCATGATGGTGAAATCACAGAATTGCACCTTGCTAGACTGCTGCTACTTTTATTTATGTATGTGTTGCACCAAATGAGGTTTACTCATGGGATAATGAAACACAGCCCTGAAGCTAGTGACCTGGGCTATTTCATGTGGCAACAAAACACCTTTCATAACACAGGAATGTGAAATCATTGATAAATTGAACTATAAGGATGTAATACTCCTGTTTAAGGCCCAGACAGCAATCCCTAGGCACTGCAGAAAGCTGTACCTTACACTTTGCCTGAGTATTTTTTTCTTCCTCTTTTTTGAAGCATTTTGCAAGGCTGTGGGATTCTCCAGCCTTGCACAGCCTTAATTCTTGACTCTGCTCCATCCTAGTGCTGTCTTGTTCCACTGATTTCATTACAGGGGTGAGGTTCAGGAGCTGACAGAGCTGTCAGCTCAGAGGGCTGCGGGGAACTCGTGGCTCAGGGTGGTGAATTGGTTGTGTTTTGCAAATATTCAGTAAAAAAGGTGCTTAACTAAGAACTGCCTGGTTCTGCTCACTGCCAGCTGTAGCAGCAGGAACGAGGGGACACTGTTCAGAGATGTGAATAATGTCAATTTGTGCTTTTGTAATGTAAAACCTTTGTGGCATGCAGAATTTTTTCCTGTTTTGAATAAAGCTTTCTGTGGCATGCAGAATTTTTTCCTGTTTTGAATAAAGCTTTCTGCAATGTAAGAGAACCCAGCTCTAACACTCGGTTTTCCCTTCCCTCACTGGCTGCATTTTGCTGTGAGTGAGGAAGGGCCGCTGGCTTTGTTCAGCTGTTTATTCACATTGGTTAGCAATTTCCGGGCAATAAAAAAAAATCTGTATTAAAAGAATGCAGCACATGCTGGAAAAAACTGACTTCCTCAGCATCTTTCCATTTCACTATAATGCATCGCTATAGTGAAAAATATTGCTGGTAGGGTATTTGAAAAATACCAGCTTAGGGAAGTTAGTGTATCCATTTAAACAGATGGCTATTGCTGGAGTTCTCCTCTGCTGCACTGGTGTTTTCCCATTCCCTCCAAACTATCAATTTCCAAACAGAAATCACCTAATCTTTTTCCCTATTACAGAGGCTGTAAAATGGCACCCAGTTACCCTAAAATTTCTATTAGCCTGTAGATATTTTCCAGTAAGAAACACAATCTTGGCCCCATCCACAGCGTGTCTCGCTGTTTTCTTTCGCTGCATAAACGGCGAGAACAGCTCAAACCAGTGTGGTGTGGTTGATATTCATGGAGTTTTAAACTTCAAACCTTTGCTTCTTCCTGTGCCCTCCTCTAAAATATGGTGATTGCACTTCAAAATCTCCCCCTTTTGGGGATCCTGACCATGATCCTGACCATGGCAGACAAGCACAGGGTTAAATAACATTCCCTGTAAGCTGTTTTTGAGAAATGAGCTGACACTGATGAGACACTGCTATCAGTAAATGCTCTGTTTTCTCCATTTGCCCAAATTTGGGTTCATTTGGAGCTCACTCCAGTGCCTTTCTCTGTGGGCAAGGCACTAAATAAAAGCAGGTGTCCCCACGCAAGAGTTAATAGTTCTGGTGCTTTGGGAATTTTATCCAGGTTATTCATCAATCACAGGCAATCATTCCTTTAGCTTCACCCCTGCCAGGAATCATTTAAAAACTCTCGGCAATTAGCTGAAATGAATTGGTCTGTTGGAATAAACAGCTCTGAAGCACCACTCTGCTGCTCATTGGGAGCTTTTTATCCCACTGCTGGAGAGGAGGGGTACCACCACTCCTCCAGCCCCCAGTTTCACCAGCGAAAAACTCATACTGGGGGAGGATTCCAGTGGTCTCCCCACTCTGCGGCTTCCATGCCCAAGTGTCCCATGGGTGTCCCCTCTGCAGCAGCACAGGACACCTCTCTGGGTTCCCTGGGCTGATTTTGGAGCCTCACAGGCCATAAGTGTGGCCCTACCGAGTGGCTGCACAAAAACCCCAGTTTGAAGGGGGAGTGTGTGCCAGGGAAGAGAAATAACTCTGCTTTATCGGTTTGAAAATTCAGTGATTTCAACACATTTATCAAATTTTAAATAATTTATGTCTTGACAGGGCTTATCAATTTTGCAAAGCACACACATTAACCAGATACAATGATCTCATATTAGCTTTTTCAGCATCTTACACTGGAGCCCAGAAATATTAATAAAAACTCAGCCTATCATCAATTAAATGGAAAAAAACATAAAATTGTGTTCCATTATAGTCTTTTAGTCTTTTTTTTCCCCCCAAGAAAATGATGACGGGCTCTAATAATTCATCACAACAAGCTGAGCTTGAACTTTACTGATTATTAATTTTATTTTTTTTCAAAGACAGAGGCTGTGGAGGGTTTTATGGCTGCAGATGTGACTGCTGTCAGGAATACCGTGAGGAATTTGGGAGTTAAGCAACATCTTTCAGCAGGGCTGTATAAGGGTGCCATGTTTGTTCCATCCAGTCACAGCCTTATTTTTTGGGACATTGTGGAGCTGCTTTGCAATGAAGCAAAAAGGCTGAGTTGGATGTGGCTTGGAGCAATCTGGGCTGCTGGAAGGCGGCACTGCCCATCCATGGCACGGGGTTGGAATGAGATGAGCTTTAAGATCCTTTCAACCTAAACCTTTCTGTGACTCTATAATCCACCAAGCACTGAGCTGGTGGTGGAATGGTGGAATGTGAATATTCAGAAGTGAGGCTGAACCTTGTAATTGAGGGTGCCCTCACTCCTCAGGCACCTACAGCCTCCTGCTTGCTAAACTGTAAGTAGATAAACACTAAGCAGGTCCTTATGCCTTGGTTTTCCCTCTTCTGGGGCAATAATTGACTCTTCAAAACACTCTGGTGCAAAGATGAAATTAAGTCACAAATTCAGAGTTCATCAGCTTGATTTCTGTTTCATTTTGAATGGGATGATACAGAGGGGCTGTGGGGTTCAGTGTGCCAGATCCAGCAGCCAGATATCCATTATGGGGGAAACTGCAGAGCTGGGGGTCAGGGTGCTGATCTCTAGCTGGACAGTGGCAAGTCCAGACTTCTCAGCTGTCCCCCAGACAAGTTAGGGAGGTTACAACTTAGAAATCTTTAAATGCTATTGCAACTTTCTTTCCCTCAGAGTAATCAGAAATCCCCTGTTCAATAACTAACAGAATTGGATTATTTAAAAAATTTTACCCAGCCTCGTGTAGTTAAAAATACAATGAAAAGATGCTTCAGCAGAAAAGAAAGCTTTCATGATTGAACCTTGCAGCCCACTACATTTTCTGCTTGTAAACAGAATCACTGAATCATCAAGGCTGGAAAAGACCTCTGAGATCACTGAGTACAGCCTATGAGTGAACACCACCATCTCAATCAGACCGTGGCACTGAGTGCCACATCCAGGTTTCCTTAAACACTTCCAAGGATGGTAACTCTACCACCTCCCTGGCAGCCCGCTCCAGTGTCTAATCACCATTTCTGTGGAGAAATTCCTCCTGATGTCCAACCTAAACTCCCCTGGCACAGCTAACACCATGACCTCTAAGGTCATGACCTTTCATCCTGTTGCTGGTTCCCTGGGAGCAGAGCCTGACCCCCAGAGCCTCCTTTTCTCCAGGCTGAGCCCCCTGAGCTCCCACAGCCGCTCCTGGTGCTCCAGTCCTTTCTCCAGCCCTATTTCCTTCTCTGGACATGCTGCAGCCCCTCACTGTCCTCCCTGAATTGAGTGGCCCAGGGCTGGGCACAGCACTCGAGGAATGGGCTTTGCCTCAAATTCCTCCTCAAATCATCTGAGGGGGGAAGATCTCTGCCTACACCTGCATCCACCTCAAGGCCAGCAAAGGCACAGGTAGAAATCTTTGGTTTAATGAGAATATAAGATAACCCACAAATCCAAATAACCCACAGACAAAAATACAAATCTAAAAGGGGTATGTTGGGAGAAATTTCCAATTCCAGATACAATTTCATTGCATGTTTTTAAAACAAAATTGACACTTCAGACTTAGTATCATATTTTACAGGGAAAAAAAACCCCAGCACTTTAAAATTCTCCAATTTGTGCAAGCAAGCAAAATACTATTTTACTAAAACAGCACTTCAGTAAAGAAACAAAACTGGGAGGAAGAAGCAGCAGAAGAAAAGAGTGAAAATTAAAAATAAAGCCTGCAAAGATTTCCTATTTCAAAAATGTGCCTTTTTCACAACCCTGACAAGTGGTTTTAGGTTATCTGAAGTGTTCCCTCCAGCTGCAATGGGATAAATTGCTCAGAGCATAGATTGCTTTTAAATTATATCCATGCATTGAATTGATCTACCTTTTTGCTGAGAGAACAGAAAATTTGTTCTGAGAAATGTTTCTTGCCAAAAAATGTGCACCAATTCTCTTCTTGAAGACTTTGACTCTTTGGGTTCCCCTCCCCCTGCCCTAAATCTAAATTAGAGATCTCTGAGATAAAAATTAGGTTTCTTATTTGTGTGTTTGTCGGGGAATGACTTTTAAAATTTTTTCTTAGATATTACTAAGTAGTTTTAGTTCTTCACTATATATGAGGTATTCTGGAAGGGTGGGGAAAGTAACAGAAATGCAAACCTTTCTGTGAAGGGTCTGAAAAAGTCTTGTATAAAATATCAAATCGAGATACGGTAGATAAAAAATTTAATTATTATTATATTAGGACCAATTGATTACCAAGTGGCTTTTTCAGACACTTTGTGCATTTTCTTGAAATTCAGGCTGAATTCTCACAACCTATTTTGCACTGAGCTTCACTGGTACTATGGACACGTACTGTCTTGTGGGACTGAGATGTGTTTTTAGGGTGGAGATCTGGCATTTAGTTATCTTTTGCAGACATTTAGAAGAGAAAATCCTATTCACCTGGAAACCCTGTGAGATGTGCCAGGTGTTTTCAATCTACACTGAGGTTGTGCCGCTTGCAGGTGCAGCTCATGGAGTCATTTATATTGGAAAAGACTGTAAAGGTCATCGAGCCCAACCATTGATCTGGCACTGCCAAGTCCCACTAAACCCCGTCCCTAAAACCCACAGCAGCTTGCAGGACCAAACCCCAACCCTGCAAAGGGAAGCAGGGACACCGAGCCCCTGTGCCAAGCCAGCACCTGCCGACCAGACCAACCGTCTGCTGAACTTTCCAGTTAATCATTTCCCCTCCTGCTTATTTCCTTGAATGCCTGGGAGATTTCGCTTTACGTTTGCCGGGATCAGTTCATTAAAATACTAATTTCGAGCGGTAATTATCTGCGCGTGAGCGCTGCCGGTGGAGCCGGTGCTAGCGCTGATACGCTCTCAGCTGCAGGAGACTTCCCAGATGCTCAGGTCCCTGGAAGCTCCGGGCAGGAGTCACCGTGGTGCTCAGCTGGAGCCTGGCTGGCGAAGATTTCTGCGGGGGGAAATGTTTTAAGAATCGCGGTTAACCACGGAGGCTGTTTTGTGCGGCAGGGAAAGCGCGTGAACAGAAAACTGCTGCATCTGTTAGAAATGAACCTGACTTTGCTGAAGTTGTCAGGAGGTTTTTTTTATGCCCTGTAAAGTTTAAATTAAAAATCAATTATGGAAGAGGCCTTAATCTCCTCTCTGGAGTTGTTTCATGTTTGGATGTGAACTCTGAGACCCCGATGACCTCCCTCGGTGCTAAATGCGACACAGCAAAGGCTGGTTTTTCTCTCTCCCCACTCATGTGCAATTATTCAATTTTTGACTGCATTATGAAGAGGAGAGTTTTAATAATCGAACCAGATTAAAAGAATGAAAGGATGCTTCTGCCGAGCTAGAAACAGAGAGAAGCCGCGCATTTCTAGCAGATTTCAAGCTCTGTATTATTACAATGCGTAAGAGATGATTAACAAAGAAAAATATTACAGTTATCTACTCCCTTTGAGAGCTTAACTAATGAACCTCTACCAGCTGCTCTTGAAAAATCAGTAACACTATCACTATCAATTTCAAGACAAAGCACAGCTGACAGATGTTTGGAGTGATAAATCAGGCTGCACAAGGATTAAAATAACAAGCCCCAAATGGCCTTTAAAAGACAAAGGTGCTGCAGTGAACTATTTTCAGCCACTTTGGATCCTGTCAAAAGTTAGATCACTGATACAATTATCTTGCAAAACAGTAATGACCAAAGTAATACGTTATGAAAAATCTAACAATGGTGATACTTGAGCCAGGCTTTTGAAAAGAACAGGTTTGATAGTCATTTGTGCTTTTAATGGCAGAACTGAGAATGCCGTACTTCCCTGAATACTACTTCTGGGAATGAGTGATGAAAAGTGAGCACTGGGCTGAAGCATTAAATGTAACTGGATTGCATTCTTGTACATTTTAATTAATCTTTTTTTAAAGCAAGAAGTTACATTTTAATAGGCAATGAACACCATTATTTAAATCAAGCGTAAGATTTTTGTGTTGCTTCACTGCAGGCTGCATTTTCTAACAACCTGCTGGTGATGGAGATAAAGATCCCATTCCTGGAGAACAGCGTCTGTGCTTCCAGTGCCTTTAATGGGAGACAACTGTAGCCAGGGGAGAGTGACCAGAAACAATTCCCAATTTCTGGACTTTGGCCCAGCTTTCACAGTTTAGTGCATCTTGTCAGAGGGTGCACCCAGCTGAGGGTTAGGAAGGAAATGCTCCGTTTAAAGCATTAAAAGGTGTTTTTCTGGCACCACTCTTGGCTCAGGCAGGGTCACCACAGAGCTCAGCGTGGAAAGCTCCCAGTGGAAAAGAGCTGCCCTAAGAGCTTTCAGCACTGACATCTCAGGAAAGTTGTGGTCACCCCAAGTTCCTGGGCAAGCTCCTGCTACAGAATCAGTTAACTGGGGTTATCCAGAGACTCTTGAATTCCTCCTGAATCCTCCTGCTGTTTGAAGGAAGTGTGTGGCTGTATCCAAGAGTCCATCAGATGGGCAGGGACAGGAGATTGACTAATACTCTCAGGGTAAAAGCTCTCTTCCAGAGAACACTTTTGTTGTTTTCTTCAGGGATGATGTTTCTTCCTGGAAACCCTGCTGCCCACACGGGCTGTCATTAATGCACCCTGAGCAGCACGATCAGACCCAAGCTCTGGGAGCTGCTCAGTGCAGGGATTTGTGGCATCTCCCTAAGAAAAATATTTCTGCTTCAAAGCTTTGCGACAGAAACACGTGGGAAGTGCAGGAGCTGGATTGGTGCTGGCACAGGGGGACCCACTGCTGCTCAAACAGTGCCTGGTGTTGTGGGTCAGGCTGCCCAGGGAGCACAGCAGGGCAAACCACAGGGCCGAGGCTGCTTTGGAAATGCAGCCCAGGGATGTGAGGGTAACACACTGGGGAGAAGATCCTCCACTGACATCTTCTCAGTAAGATGGAGGCCCAGGAAAAGCCTGGAGGTGTCACAGCACTACCCCAGGACTGCACCAAAACCTGTCCCTTGCTGGGCAAGCCCTTTCTCACTGCCTTTCCCCACATGCTCCAGATGGCAGCACAGGTTTGGGATGAAGGCCAGGCTGAGGGTTGTCCTCCTCCCCACCATGCAGCCAGCGTGGAAGCTGGGGCTGTTCTGGAGCTGCCTGTCCCCACACCTGCTCACAGCTTGTGTCCTCCCTGCTGAATTCGTGGAAGGCCACAGCAGTTTTCTAAATTAAATTAAAATTCTTTTTCCTTTTCAAAGCACTTAGCTTGAGGTAGCACACTGGGGCACTTGGAGGTATTTCACTGCTGCCTACACACAGGCATGCATGCTGCTTTCCTAAATGAATTACTCTCTTAAAGAAGAGAAAATCATTGACTGAGGCTGCCTGATTATTAAGTTTTAAGGTGAAACAATATTAGCTTTTGCCTGCCATGAGCCAGCCACGCCTGCAGTCATTGTGTTCTTCATAATGGTATACCAACAGTGACTTCATACTGTAAGGTCCTATTGAAACCCAATTTTAATCCCTTTCGATTTATCCAGCCATTTTTTATGTCCCCAAGAATAAGGAAATCAGAATTCTTTTTTTGGAAAAAACAAAATGACAGGTTTAAGACACTTTGAAAATGACAAGGTTCAAATTTAAAATCCAGTCACCATATAAGTTTTAACAGGGCTTAATCTGAAGTTGGTCAGTCATCTGCCATATAATAAATCCATTACTTGTGTTTAACAAAGGGAGATGAGTTTGACACCTAGATCGCCCGGAAGAATGTCACAACATGTGCCTGCTGTGTTCCCTTCCAGGAATTTACCAAGATAATTAATATTTAAGATCTCTGTAAATGCACTGGAAGAACAGAAAGAGGATCTGAAGACAGAAAGGCTTAGATCAGATGAAAATGTTACATTCTAGCACAATAGGAGTTAATACAAATTGCCGTCATTTGCATGCAAAAATATAATTTCAAACCTATTTGCTCCACATCTGTATAAAACAAGAAGGGAGCAAATTCAACACATCTTTACATCTTCCAATCTTTCTTTTACTGTGAATTACAGTGTACATAACCCCAAGTGTTAATTTGGTCTCATTTCACTAGGCACTTGATGTATTCCAATTGGCACATAAAAAATAACATTTCCAGGTTGTGTAAAAGAACTGTACTAGCAGGGTGCTTGCAGTTGGTGTAACAAACCCTGAGAGCAGATAAATCATCCAGCGGGGCTGGGGGTGAGGGGAATGGCACTTTAGCATGAGGCTTTTAAGGCACATGTGTCAGAAACATATACCCCAGAAAATGCACAATCATAGAAACAGGGCAGGGGCAAGTGTTCTCTTCAGAGGCACACTAGTGGTGATTTACAGGAAAGGCTGTATAAAACCAAAAATCTTTCCTGTGTTAGCACATTTAATGCAAACTGGAATGCAAATATCAGTGGATTCAGCCAGCTGGATCCCAAACCGGCAAAACCCCCAAAGGCCTGAACCTGAGGTCAGTTTAGATAAGCCCTCAGTGAGAAATCTCAGCTCTGTTGGCTTGTCTGTCTTCACTTACAGACACTTACAGACTTTTTTCCCCTCCTCAAAAGTTTAGACAATCATAAAATCACAGAATGGTTTGGATTGGAAGGAATCTTAAAGATTATCTTGTTCCAACCCCCAGCCATGGGTAGGGACCCCTTCAGCCAGGAAGGTCCCATGGATACTCCTATCCACATTCCTCTAACAACCCCTTTGACTTTTCCCTGCTCCAGGACTTGACCATGCAGGGTTACAAACCCAAAGTCTTCCTTAAACACCTCTGTTTTCAGATTTCTTTTGGGGTTATTTCTTTTTTTCAGTCTTAACTTCCCTGGCAAATAATGAATTTGCTTCCAGAACAGACCTTGCTTATTTAAGGTTTACTCTGAAAATTACTAATTGGCAGTAGTCAGTTCTCACTGCTGCACTACTATTGCTGCACTACTACTATCTCACTACTATTCAAAAAATTGAATAAACCAGTTCAGAAGGACCCAAAATTGCTCATAAGACTTATAATCACTGCTTAATTCACACAGACTGACCAGGACAAAGTGAGGTGTTTTTCATTAAACTGTTAAATTCTGAGTCTGTATAAGAAACCTAAGCCCTGGTCATGAATAGGTTTGGGAATGAGTGTCAACAAGTAATCTAAAACCCCAAACATTCAGGGGTTAGGAAGAGCAGGTTTTGAGAACAAGAGATGTGAGATGTGAGCTGATAAAGGGAAGCTACAAGTACTGGTGATGTGTAAGTGATGCTGGGCTCCAAAAGTCACGCAATCCTTCTTGTTCCTAATGCGTGTTTTCCCACAGATTGTGGAGATCAAAGAAGGAAACAAATCTAAATTTAACTGCCTAGACCAAAGCTAGTAATAAGTGTATGACAGACATATAGGCAACTCTGCTGTAAATGTTTTAAACTGTCTCCTGTGGATACAAAAGGTGTTCTACAGGGACAGGAAGTAATTCCCTGCATTAAAATTTAATGTGTTGCCCTATGTGATCAATTACAAAGCTATAAATATGTATGTGCCTGACTGAATCAGTAATAAAAATGTGATTCTATAAGTCTCTGAGTCTCCATGATCAGGCCAATAAACTTGTTACATCAAATTACACCACGGCTTCTGATACCTACAGGAGTGCCAGTTCTTGTGATGAACCATTTCAGGAAGGGCTTGTGTGCCTGTCCCACCTGCCTGTGATGCTGCAGGGATAAGGACAAATGCAGCACAGCCCTGTGCCACTTCCCTGTGTGCCTGCATCACCCACTGGTATAAGCCTAAGCTGGACCACTCACAACCATCAAATTCACCGGAGTGTATGTAAGGTAGTCTGCTACAGATTTGGGCTCAGAAATTGGTAAATTAATCTGTTTTCCCCATTCTTAGCTGGCTTTGAGGCTGGGAACCTTCCAGTTCCCATTTGAGGCATAGCAGCTTCTCCTGTCCACAAGCCACACACGGAGGAGAGCAGGATGGCTGCACTCAGTGAGAAACAAGGATTGTTATCACCCACCTTCAGGGAACAAGGAGCTTGATTATGTTACCTCACTGAACAGAGTGAGTATTTCCACATCATGCTCCAGAAAAGAAGGATCTCAGCAGATCTCTGTCCAGGCAGCAAAGTGCAACACCTCATTAGTGTAGATAAGTTGTATGTCTTATGAGATAAGCTTTAGTTTGACATTGTTCGAAATTCTGCAAAAATTCTGACAGCTGAATATGGATCAAAATGTCTACAAACTTGTGATGTGCAGATCATTGCTGCTCGATACTTGGGAGGAGATGTCTTCTCTGGAGTGCCAACAATGTGCTTCATGTGGCTGCTTTTCTCCCTCTCCACAGTCACTACATGGGATAAACAGGCTTGGAGGGAGAGGAAGGGTCACTACACTCCCAGTTTGCTCCCCTCTCTGGTTTGGGATGCTGCTTCCCTGGCCTCGTGGCCAGGCTGTGATGCTCCCACCACTGTGTGGAAGTACTAAAAGGTCATATCAGGTCTGATGTTCTACATTTAGAGACATACTTGATTTCCTGTACAGTAAGTTGAAAGTTAAACACACACCTGGGTCATTATTTGTAAAATAGTCTTGCATTTTGCATGACTGTTCAGAGAAGGAAAATATTCCTTACCAGAAATCAGACCCATGCAGACATCCGTGAGTTTCAGTAGGAAGTAACAGGGAAGCACTTTGGCTGCAGGTTTAACTTCTGTCTGATAGCTACAGACTAGGAACATGCAAATAACTGAGAGGTGTGATTGTGGCAAAAGTGAATTGTAGTCTCAGCCAGCCCTGAGAGAATATCCTGTGCTGCAGAGAATGGCAAACCACTTTTGTCTTTAATGATTTATATTATGTGCTAAATGAATGAACAACATACATGCTGTTTTTATTGCTCCACCCATGTCCTCAACTGAGCATTTCTTATTTCTTTTATCCTGTGGCTAGTATCACAATTAAACTTTGGTATCTGGTCTGAGGATTGATAAAAAACCTTCTCAGCTGTTCCGCACAAAACACTTCTTAGAGAACCATTCCTTTCCCGATTTCATTCACGCATATATTTTATTTACAGACAAAAAACAGAGGGAATCAAACACACAACCTACAAAAAGAGTGAAAAGCAGGGCCTTACTTGCTCCCAGTAGTGGAGAAACGTAGTGTTAAGACTTGAAACTCATTTCCAATTTTCTGTGTTCTGCCATGGTCTCTAAACAGCGCATTATCTCGCACACCAGATGTGCAGCTGTATCTAGGAACTACAGGGTGCGATAACTATGGAATTTCAGCCCTAGTTCTTCTTTTATGTTTTAAGTCAAATCCTTACTCTGATTTTAATTTAGGTTTTTCCTTGTTTTTTGTGTGCTTTGTGGGGTGGGAGAGAAGTGAGGAGTTTGCTGTTCAATTATAGTAATGGAAAAAGGAAATCACGTGGGACAGAGTGTTTTAACTTAACAACACGAGAAATCAACACCCACACCTCTAGCTCTATCTAAATTGGTGTAAAATTGGAGTATAGAAGCAAGTTAATAAACACTTAAGTGAAATTTGCCCACAAGTCAGCAATCTCTTGGCTGCATCTGGAACTGAAATAAAATGGAGAGATCTTGAAAGTTATTTGAACTACTGTCAAGTGCTATTCTGAAAATATTACTTGGATATTAAACAATTTGAACACATTACAATAAATGTTACTCTTATGCTACTAAGAGGTTTCTCTTTATTCTTATAACAAAAATAATAACCATAATGATAATGATGATAACAATAATAGCACTCTTCTGTCTCAGGTGGGAGGTGGTGACCTCGTGAAGGAGTCAAATGGTGCTGCAAATGCCTGTTTTCCATGTATGAGTAGCCATCCTGGAAATGGAGGAGATAAAACTTCGCACCAGGATGAATATAAAACCTGGATGCAGCGTGCTAATTTTCTGAGGTGTTAATAGTATGTAGGAGCTGGAAGGTGGAATATCAGCTCAAGAGAAAAAGGCCACAGAGAGAGAAAACGAGTTTTATTCTTCAAGGCACATTTTTGCCTTGCTGTTTCTCCAGGAAGGTTCCTGAGCCTGCCAGCAGTCACAGAGCACTCTTTGGATTCCAGGGAAGGTTTCTGTGGGCTGTGACAACACCTGAACAGCAGCGTGGTGCTGTTGTTCCCTGGCTGTGAGCATGGTTTCCTTGGAAGCTGATAGGGGTAGGTTCCTCACAGGATCAAATGACTGCTCACCTCTAAAAGAGCCGAGCCTGATGTGCAGTGCTTGCAGTCATCCACAAACAAATGAGCTAATTAATTTTTTTTTTTTGTGCTGTGGTATACTGCATAGTCCAATTAAATTGCTAAGCCAATCATCTTGAAATAAATCAACCATATTGTTACATAATTCTTTTTAACAAACAGAGACATCATTATATGAACTAGGTTCTAAGGGTGCCAGATGCTCCTAAACAGGGAGTCTAATTTATTTCATTGATTTTAGGAAGCAACCCATTCATGTGTGATAGCTTTTGTCATCCAAAATGCTAATTCTTGTCTGAGTTTAAAGTAGATTTCTGTCTTTCTCATCCATAAATGAGAGCACAGAAGAGCTAAATATGGACCCTCTTTAATTCCCCATCATACAACCACATAAAAATCTTGTCCCAAAGCACTGAATAAATGTCCTTTTAAACACACCTAATAGGATTGCAATAGAAAAGAGGCCAAAACCACTTCTCAAAATGATTGTACCCAAGATGAAGAAAAAACATCTGATCTCTGAAAACAAAGGTTTTGCTGAAGAAAGAGCACTCGCTGAAAGGTTAGCATCACGTAATGGGGAAAAATGGGATGGCCTGGGCTCCTGGGCAGCCCATGGTGTTGTCCAGTATTTATGATCAACCTTAGAGCAGAGCAGAGCACCCTGGCAGAGGGCTCAGAGGCTCTGGCAGACTGGGAAACCTCGTTCCGTCTGTTAAAAAAAAAAGAAAAAAAAAAGATTATGTGCTTTGGATTTGATTAACGTTTCAAGGATACTATTAAGGGAGATGGGCAGCAGAGATGTTCCCTTCCAACACCGCCAGTGACGCAGGCTCCTCCAGAGGAGAGCAGAACGCACACATCTAACCCTGCAATCAAGCAAGCCTCTGTTTATCTTTTTGCCCTTGCTTAATGCTTCTTTTGCTCCCAGAGAGAAGATTATAGGAAACAAACAAACAAAAAAAAAAGTGTGTTGGTTGGGGTTTTTTTTGTGATGCATTCACTGAAGTGTTGAGTGACTCATGCAGAAGTCAAGGTAGGCAAAGCAGCTTTGGTTGGGAGCCCTCTCCTACCCCACCTCCAAGGGTTTCCTGAAGAAATCTTTCTGGACCATTAATAAGACGCACAACAGCACTGAGGAGAAAGAAATGGGCATTACTGAATATTTTCTGTGCACCTGTGCTTACCATTCTGACTTGTTCCTGTTTATTTTGGACCACAACAAAACAGCCCTGCTTTGTATTTTCACTTGGCCAGTGATGATTAAAAGTGATTTCTCTGGATAAAAGCTGAAGAAAAAACACCCGTGGTTTCCATTTGGACATTAGAAGGTTGATGTGTTTTGCTGTCACGTTCTATTTTTAAATGCATGACACTGCACAGGTGTTCAGACTCCAAATCCTTAGCGAAATCTGTCATCTCTCTGCAGCTTGTCACTACATCAGCTCACAGACTGAGGGGAGAACGAAGTTCCTGTATGGCAGAAAACTGCAAGTGCTCAACTGTGGTTAATGATAATTTCTTTCCATAGCTGAAAAATATCCCTATATTTGATAAGTTTTTCAGGTGTTATAACTGCTTTGAGGTTCATTTGACTATTTAAAATTTTTCAAATTATTTTTCTACAAGCCCTCAATGTGTAGGACACAAACTAACATTAAAAATGTGAATCATTTTTGCATGAGAAAAAGTTGTTGGTCAGAGTCAAAGACCAGTCTGGAGTTTTACCTCTGTGCTTGCCCTCCACAAAACTCAGACTGAATTCAGAAGGATGAGACCTACGAAGAATTACACATCTTCTTCCTTAAGCATGTATTAGTTCTCTATCTGCAGGAATTGCTAAAATGTAACACAGCAAAAAATTTAATAATCAGTATTTTAAGAAAACCATTCTTGAGTTTTCAATCTGAAAAAAAAAAAATGGGGCTAACCCACACTAATGCTGTTCTCCAAACGTTTGTTGAATCTCCTAAGGTGCTAAGGTAGAACACAATCCCACATTCAAACTGTAGGGAAAGGTGGGGAATGAAGCAGCTCTTACAGGACTGCTCCAGAGTCACCAAGCAAGTGCCCATTTCTGCCCCACCCTGGCACTCTTGTCCACAAGGAACATTTCCTTTTGCCTCTCTGGGGCAATTCTCTGTTGACAGTGGAAGGCCAAACTCAGGACCTGCTCTCTAAGTAAAGCTTAGATCTCTGAAAGAGACCTGAAGTGAACCATCCACATCCTTCCAGCTAAATTAGAGACAAAAATGTGAACGAAAACTATGCAGATGATTATTTAAATTTTGGCTTGATGATCATTTAGCATCCATCACTAAACAAAACCAACAGTGCCTGTCTCAGTGATACCACACTGAACTCCAAGGAATCCATCTGGCTCTCGCACAACTCATTCAAATCCTCTGAAGTTTTATTCTGTCCCCCACACCATCCCTACTATCAGTCAGAGAGAGCAGGGAATTGGGGTCCCCTGAGCAACCTGAACCCAACCATGGCCCAGAGGGTGGGTGCCATTCAAGGGTGCCAAAGGAGCCAGCTGATGTTTTTTGTGAGGCTGTTCACTATTGGGTTTGAAAGGTTTTGGGGACTGGAAGAGGGTCCTGATAACCAGGAAAGATCCCAAATACAGCAACTGTTTTCAAAAAGGCTAAAAAACAATCTACCAGCTGCTCAGACTCACTTCAGCCCCCCGGGAAATCATGGAGCACATCCTTTCTAAAGTCTCACATGGTAAGGAGATGATGGAAGATGATGACTGGGAATAGACAGCGTAGATTTACTATGGATTGCCCAAATTTACCATGATTGACTTAAACTGGTTGCCAAATATTTATCAAAAAACTGCATCTGTGGGTGAGGAGAGAGAAAAGGAATGTCATCTACTTTGTCCAGGTTTTTGACACAGGCTCTGAAGCACTTCTGGCTCCAAGTTGGGATGTTGCTGCCTTGATGAGGGGACAAGTGAGCAGCTGGACTGAAGCTCAGAAGGCAGTGGTTCATGAGTCACACTCCAAGCAGACATCAGGAACAAGGGAGGGTCTTGTTCTCTTGTAAGACTGCAGACTGAATTCACAGATGGACTTTGACTCACTCTGTCCATAATCACCATCACTACTGAAGAGATTTGACGTAGTTACTGGAAATCACAGTAAAACAGAATAACTCCCATTGGAAACTAATCTTCCCAAAGACGATTTAAACAATCTTGTTTGCTTCAGATTTCATTAAAAAGTTATTTTCAAAGTATATCGTTGAGAATTGTTGATGTTGGACCAAAGGTGATTATATGAATTCAAGGCTTTGATGGGCATTTAATTGAATTCAGCAATATTCTCCCTTATTTCTAATGTAAAGTCATATTAGTATTGTGTGGTAAACTTAAAAGGGCAGAATTCACCTGCTAACTTCTCAGGATGTTGTCTTACATATACATACTGAATATGTCACAGGATGAGACATTCTGCCTTGCTTGGCAATACATCCAGGACTGTTTCCTATTTGAGTTGCCAGAAAGACAGTGCATTTCTGGAGTAGATAGCTCAAAAGCATTTTGAATAGAACAGATATTTTTTTTTTTTTGCCTGGTGGGTTTCAAAATATCATGGAGCAGACATACACTTAGCACCAAGTGAAAGAAGAATTTAATCTCAAATATTAATTTATGAGGTTTGTATTTATATTGAAGGAGATTAAAATACTACTCAGTCTCCTAAATATTATCATATTATAAATTTATTAGATTATAAATAATATTAGTATTATATTAAGGAGACTAAAAACCTTTTTTAACCCTGTGATCTCCTGGATTAATCTTTCATCTTTCACTTGGATGTAGCACCCACAGACCCCACTGCTTTCAGGATTTTGACACACCACAGAGAGGGCTCAACCAGCTGGCCCCAGAATCATGAAATTAGCAACCAGATCAGAAAGAAAGAGACAATTACGGGCTTTTATGAATTACATCAATCACTTGGATTTATTCATATTATCTTACAGAAGATTAATAGATATATAGAACATTAATATACTTCTACAGCAGTGTAATTTATAAAGGGAAAAAAACTTTTAGGAAAAGCTGTGATGCAATTTTACTATTAATATTTTGCTGAGGGAGGATGAGACTGTTAAACTGTTCACCTTGCAAACACTACTTAAAATTGACAAAGTGCAGCCTAGGAAGGTTATTCTGTATCTCATCCTCCAGGGTCAATAATTCTACACTTGGAGCTTTCTCTGAACTGATTTGTCTATATTTCAGATAGGAACACACTTTGATGTTCCCAACCAAATTGATGCATTTCCCCCACACATTTATTGTTCTTATTTCTAACTGCTGAAAGAGAAACTAGCACCTTCTCTAGCTCTTAATGGAAAGCTTATCTATTAAAGATGATGACTTGTATGAGAAAAGGTGGTGGTTGCAGGCAAAAGGACTATTTTACAGACTACTCTAAATGTATTTCTTTCAGCAATAGGAAATTTGAAGCAGTATCAGGTTTATATCAACAGAACATGTGATTCTTTAATAGCATCTTTCAACAGAAGCTTTTCTTACACACCGACAGCTACAAAGGTTTTCACTGCTTGCAAAGAAATGTGTCCCTTGGGAATTCATGGGATATTTCTTTAATAGGAAATTAAGGACTGAGCAAAACATTCAGGTGTACAATCTGTTTATCTGTATTTCCTGCTGGTATTTTTCTTTTCAGCCACTATCAATTTTACTCAGAGCACTGACACCCCTGAAGAGCTTGCAATGGAAATACTTCATGGGAGAGACTGGAAATGTTTCTGGTAGATACAAGAATGTTCTCCCTAAGCTCTGAGCTAACCAAAACCTCCCAGCTGGATTCATCCTCCTTTTGGTGGCTGTGCCTGTGAGCTCATGCATGGTGCTAATACAGTCACGTAGTTCACATCTTCAGAATATCCACAGAGCACACACAGTGTCCCATCCTCAGGGGCTGGCTGCAGATGTCCAGGAAAAAGCCAACCTGTCTACATCACATGCCCATAAAACAAAACAAAAAGGCAGTGAAAGCATCACAATTTGAAGGGGAAAAAATATTCCAGAATATAATGTTTTCCTCCTGAATCAAGCCCATTTTCTTAACCTGAGAAATTGCCATGTTCTCCAAGACTCCTCTGTGTTAGGGTTAAAAGATACTGTCTAAGCAAATTGGGTCAGCACATATCTTTCCAGTAAGATGTTCTGTGAAAACCAACAGGAAAGAGGCAAAGGAAAAAAAAAAGTAAATTACTCCAAACACTCAGAATCAGAAGAAAAGATCAATAAAGAGGCAAAACTTGCTGTGACTCACAGTGCTAATGCTGCAGATCTTTGAGGAAAACGAGCCCAGGAACAGGCAAATAATTCATCCTGAACAAAGTGTCTCAAGAGTGATAGAAAAGAAGATAGCTAAGCATAAAGGGAAGGAACTGAGAAAACTTTGTGCATAGTATTAGGAAAAACTAAACAATATGATAGCATCAGCTGTGAGATTTCCTAGGGATTATCATGGGACCTTCTAAAAAACCACTAAGGAAGAACACTAGGAAGTGTTTATCATCAGCAATCCTACATCACAGGAAGGTATTGGGTACTTTTCCAGGTATCCATCTGATAAGGAGAATAACAAAAGCAGGGGGAGTTTGACAGACAACTGCAGTTCCATCCCGGTTTCATAACTGGTGCCTAAATCTATAATCTCTAAAATCACACAGTAAGGCACATGACCCAAGTGGTCCTTACATTTTAAGACTGTAAATTCCCTTCAGTTTGCACACCTCACTAGGCACCCAAGCTGCTCATCCATGGATGGGCTCTCTCAGGATACAACCAAGGCATTCCTTCCTTGATTTCTGTTGAAGAATCCAATCCAGGATGTGGTTTTCACACACCTTTGACTAAGGTTGCAAAAAGAGAGGGGAAAAATGCTTGCAGTGATGCTTCTACCATGTTTTATTTTCTAGGGTCTCTTTGCAGGAGGCAAGAATATCCTCAGGTAGGTGCAGGGAAAGTCGCTTTCCTGCTCTCACTGAATTTGTACACATTCCACCTCCCACCCAAATAAATGAACACATTTGCACAAGGTGGATCCAAGGTAATCCTTGAAGATTAGGTAAATCTTCAAGGTAAATCCAAGAAGGTTTCAGTTCTGTTGAGGGCAGGGACTGAGCACCCTGCTGTAGAATACTGTCTGTCCTGATAAATTTGATACTGGCTTGAGAGATCCAAGCTCATTTTCCCTTCAGCCATCCTAACCAAGGGATAAGCATCGACTTATTTGTGCAGAGAGAAGGGAGATACCACCTGTTTATTCATTAGTCATTAAAAGCTGTTCCACTCTACCTATTTTATGCTATTCTATTCTTTTTTCATGAAAAGCTGTTCTATTCTACCTTGAGCCACCCAGCTACCTTTAAAAAGCCTGCTAGTCCAAGTGGAAGCATCCCTGCAATCCCTGTTCTGGACCTCTCCTTCTGTGTAGAGTGCTGCTGAATCTCATTCTCAGGTACCAGACAATCTGCAGGTGTTTAATTCAAAGTCATGATATCAATAACCTCCGTATTATCTTTTAATGACTGAATTTTCCAGAAGCGTGTGTAGAAAACTCCTGACCACATTTAGTCAAGATGTTATTCTCCAATGCAAGAAACCAGGAAAGTAACCCAAACAAACCAACTGAATTTATGTAGGTTTTCTTGCCCCACTAAAATTGATCACTAATCCTTTCCAAGTGAGTATTTTGAGGACGAGTCTGAACCAAATGAATTTTACAACAGCCCATGTTTCCATTACAGCCAAGGAAAGATTAAAAGCTCTTCTGCAGCCTCTACATGTCTGTCCAAAACACCAAAATGTGGCCACCCCAGAAAATCCTGGTGAACTTCTGACTGCTGTGCAGGTGTGTTTTGGCTTTCAAACTTGTTTCTGTTTCAAACGCTATTTTAGCCCATTTCCTAAGAAAATGAAGCTTCCTGTGATGCTGTTGCCCATCACTGAAAGAACTGTTCAATCATTCTGTGCACTTCAGTTGGATCAGAGCTGATGATCCCAAGGATAATTAAATTTCTGTTAGATAATTGCAGTGGATGAGACAGCAATAGGGACATAGGGCACATGTTCAGCAGGCTTTATTAATAACTGATCACAGACTGAGTTTATGTCAATACTCCCTGAAAGCACAGAAGGATTCCACTGGTGTAGGACAAGCCAGTCAATGACTACTGAGCTGTATTATCAGGACTACAGTTTCAACATCTAAACAAAGTTCCATCTCTCTCATAGTGACTGCTGTTATTGAAAAAAATTAAAAATAAATCTAGTAATTACTCTGGATAGACAAGACAATCCAATCCATCAAAACACGAGATACAATAGTCATTTATATTTGTCCCCATATTAATCTTATTATTCTATCAAAAATATAACTGTGCTGTTCATTGAAAGAATACTGCAAACTCACCAAAAGGCAAATTTCAGCAGGGTCCTTAGTCAGCATAGAGACAAAGTTTGCTATTTTATTCTTTCCCCCATTGTTCAATATCAAGTATTAAAACCAGCAACATTGAACACTCAGTCTACGCAGGCAGAGTAACAGATCCCATCCAATGCCCACAAAAAGGTTTTGTTGAATAAAACATGGAGTTTAAATTCCCTGGTTACTGCAGCCTTAGGCTGCCCATTGCTGATAACACATAGGTCACATGTGTCTGAATGAAAGGATTATGGGGTGAACACCATAAAATGGATCTGAGCATGAGGTATGTCATGCTTGTTCATCTTTACATTTAGAGGCATTTTACTTAATTTAAATCAAATAGATCCTAACTCAATGGATTTATTCCCCTGTCAGACACTCAACACACTGGTATTATTTTAAGCTAGCTTTGCTTGGTGCCAGAAACTGGATACTGAATTCCAGTCAGAAGAAAAACGAGAAAAGACTTGAAGAGTGAGATGGATGAGAATGGCTTTCCCACTCTTTAAGAACTTTAAAGAAAAGCATTTACTGTGATTTCACCAAAACTGATGTAAAAAATAAATCTGGGATTATGGGTTCCAGGGGGAAGGAGAGAAAGCATAAAGAAACTAAAAACCTTCTGTGCCCCAGGATGGTAATGTGGTAGAAATGCAGTTTGCTGCATCTCTTGGATGGAAGTTTTACACAACACAGCTCACTGCCACTGCTTCTGTATCCCTACACAGAGGGGAAAAATATCCTTTTTAGAAACAAACGATTTTTAGGGCAGAATCTACAACATCTACAGTTCTACAAGATTTGTTCCTTAAAAACCAATCCTCACATCTTTCCAATCATGTGCTTTAAAAGTGGATATCCACTCAGACTTGGAATTGTGACAAATGAGTTAAAAATGGACAATTTGAAATGGAAACACTCTGGAAATACATTATACAACCTAAGACCCAAAGCTGATAAACCTTTGGATTGATTTGCTACCAGAGAGCTTGGACAGAAGGCATCAGCAAGGGGTGAAAGGATGACCATTAATAGATTTTGGAAAGGTAGCTCTAACAATTTGTTTCCTCAAAAAAAAATTAATAAAATGTTTCTAAAATTATTTTTTAATATTTAAATTTAAAAATTGAAGCTGAGTAGTAGAAAGGAAGGCAGTCTTTCTACCTGCTCTTGGGCTGCTGAACTTTGGATCAAGGGGCATCTCCAGGAGGGAGATCAAAGTAAAGAAGCTGCTGGTTCTCCCAGAGGAGCTGAGCATCCTCTGCTTGGAAAAAAACTTCGGGAAGGTGGAACACAGAGGGAGGGAGAAACAGAGGGAGCAAGCAGGCAGCTCACAGCAGAATTCAGCTTAGAAAAGCTCCCTGGAGGGTCAGAAACTTCTTCACAGCACTGAGCAGACCCAAGCCAGGGGAAGGCAAAGAAGACTGATGGATTTGTCATTCAGCACAGAAGACAGTGCAGTTTGACTCGGAATTAACTCAAATGGATGTTTCCAGCACTGGAAGAGTAATTAGATGTCTGGAAATCGACACAGCAGCTCAGCAGAGGGCGGCAGCAGAGGCTGGCACACAACAGCAGCTGTACCACGGGATTTGTCCCAGCCCCACAAGGAGTTTAGCATCGGTCTGTTCCTTGCCTGGAATGGTCACAGAACTGAAAGTAGTCAATGGGCAAAATTGAATCCGTTTCAAAAATGACTGAGGTGTTTCAACCACCTAATTTAAAGCGGCCCGATAAGTCAGCGGTGCCACAGTAACATTGTCTACCGCGAATCTTTCCACCAAGCTGATTAGCATTTTGTTAGTTTAATGAGCGGAAAACACCGCAGGCTTTAACCCTCTCCCTGGCACTCTGCTCCAGAAACTGAAGGACCGGGCTTCACTCCTGCCTTGATCCAAACGACATCACTCCGAAAATGCCCCCGTTGTCAGGCAGTTAAGATCAGATTCAGCAGCTCTTTGCCTTAGTGTGGAGATGGGCCAGGGAAGGAGAGAGTCGGCTATGCAGAACACTGTATATACAGAATACTCTTCTCATCTACTGGGGTGAAGATAAGAAATTTGCCTCTAAGCTCTGTTTTATTTCTTTAGTTTCCCAAAATAATGATGACACACATGTAAACACATCTTGACTATAAAGTGCCATGAACTCCAATTACAGTGTACTATAAAATTACTGTTATGTGCCTATTCCTGTACTACAATTTCAGAAGTTTTCATCTAGGAACCACCCAACTGCCTGGAGTAAGGAGAAAATTCAACTTGGGAACACCTTCCCTGGGTTTAGGCTCCCAATGGCAGAGAAACACTCACAAGTAACAGCTACAGCCAAAGGATTGAGAACAAACCACTGCCAATGAGCCCTTTAAATTCCCACTGAGAACAGGAATTCCAACTTTCCAAACACGTTATGAACAACAGAATCAACAGCATCTGCTTGCAAGGAGAAGAGAGACAGGCAGCATTGAAGGACAAAAAACTTCAAGGTCCCGCATTTCACCCACTTGGGTTTCATGCACAAGTGGAGCTCTGTTATTGTGGGAATATTCCTGGTCGTTGTCAGTCTGGCTGTCCTTCTCTCCCTGCAGGAAGTTCTCAGGCTGACTCCACCTGCCCACGGGGCTGTTTTACAACCATCATATTTCTCTCATGCATCTCTTATTCCCTCAGCTAAGTCCCAGGGCTTTTTTCCTCCAGGTCAGCCTCGAGCACAGCCAGCTCCTTCTCCATTAAAACCCCTTAAATCTACTTAATAGCAGAACAAATATAGAAGCACTTCTAGGCACAGTGTTTTATTTTCCTAGATAACGGGTAAAGTAAGATGAAATTAAGGTTGTGTTTATTCTGGTGATTGATGGTATTAGAAATACCTGGTCATCACCTAAAACAAGTATTATCATGTCAAGAAATTCACAACTGATGGTAAACATAAACCAAACACGCTGGATCTGGAGAATGAGGGCATCTGGAGTAGCCTCAAATCTATACTGTAATGATACAATAACCATAATTGGCCCCAATGCACATAAAACCTGATTTTAGAGACATTAGATTCTCCACTTTATTTTTTATTTCTCCCTATTCTTTCATTTTCACTTCACAGCTAATAATAGCTTCTATTACTACCAGTCATTTGGAACAAAGAGAAAACCTATCTCAAGAACTACAGCTCTTATAGCTCTTCAAATCTACCTTAAATTATAGTCAATGGTTCCAATTCTATATTTACAGTAAGCACTGCCATTCCAGGGAGAGCAGAGCATCACACCAGCCCTGAAATCCCCGCTGCAAAGACAAAACTACCCAGTCTTAACTGCTGCCCCAACTTCATAGCCCTCCATCTCCTCCACCACTCCTGATTTGTTTCCTCAAACCTCTGTGTTAACTGCAACGGACATTACAGCTGACACGGAACACCAGCCCACAAGGAGATTCCCAACAGGAAAGGGATTAGCATTGTTTTCCAAGTCCTGACCTGCAGACTAGACTTATTTCACAGTAGTGATGCTCTGCTGGAAGCAAAAACTGCCCAGCAGGTCCACCCCATGCTTTCACTCTGATTGATCCTTTAAGTACCTAAACGCACCACACAAACCAAAGCTACAAAACCAGTGGGAAACTGAGTGAATGGAAACGTAATGGGAAGGATTGATTGGGTCGGGGAAATAGACATATTTAAGATTCGAAGTGAAAGGCCAAAGCTGCCTCAAAATAAGGTGTTTTTGGAAGTCAAGTTCAGGATGAAATTATAGTGGCCACCTTCCTGTCTTCCAGTTTTGCCAGATTTGATCTGGCAGAGATTTTACAGGCAGTGTTTGTGCTTTATAACAGGTACAATGAAGTGTTAAAGTGGGCAAAAATCAGGACACGAAGATAGATTAGCAGAGCAAATGGACTGTCCTGCTAAGTGCATAGCACAAACCCCAAAAAAACCCTTTTCTCGTTGCTGTCTCTGGTTTTGATACATTGACAAATAGGTGTGAAAGATCCAAAGGTACAGGCTTCTCTGAGCATCAGATCAGCTCACTCTGTTTCTGATGCAATCCCCACCTATGGAATCTCAGCTTTTGTTTTAAAACCATCCAGCACAGAGTAACACTGATCTTTCCTCACTGCAGCTCTCTACCAGAAATGCCCAAGAATTACCGTGTCTATTCAACACTTGGACTAAATAAGGGTCAATGCATCATGCACCACAAGCAACTTGCTGGCACCCCAATGCAAATTTCCCAAGCAGCTTTTGCTTCTTGCACAGCTTTGTTTGTAAAGTGTTGATTAAGGGTAAAAGTTTTAACAGTAAAGGAATTTGGTGTACCTAGGGCAGAGTTGTGCCTCTGTGACGCTCTTAATGTCCAGGTCAGCGAGTGGTTTCTGCTGCTCCCTTTCAGCTCCCAACCCCGAGTTCCCTTCTTGCAGAAACCAAAGCACAGGAGGAAAACCAGAAAGGTGGGAGTGATGAGTGTCCTGTTTGAGCATTGGGACTTCACTGCTGGGGCTTCACCAGTTTTTCCATTTCACTTCCCTGTCTGTTACAGTTCCAGCACAGCTCTGACATCTCTCAAAGTGCTTTACAATGGCAGAAAATTCCTGGTGTGTTACAGATGGAAAGTTTGAGACTTGGATTTTATGCGCCCTGTGCTAGGGAAGCCTGGGGTATCTTGTGGCCTACTGGACATCAGTCAAAAAAGTCTTGCTGTACAGATTTTAAACAGGATCTGTAATCTTTCTGTGCCCCAGTCAACCTACAAATAAACTGAAAAATATCAGTTACCAGTTTCATGGAACTAGGTCAGAAGATGTGATGTAAGGACAGGTTGAGTTGTGAACCTCCTGTGTGAACTAAACCTGGCCCCATCCACCTTAAGACAACTCCTTATTCAGGGTAATAAATTCTCAATCTGCTGAAACCAGCATTTGTTGGTCTGTCTTCAGCTCCAAATTACCTCCAATTCTTGGGTTACCTACATTACTTTATTACACAAGGAGACATAGGCTTATAATGCCTACAGCATCAAAAAAAAAAACAAACCAAAGGAAGCCAAATGAAAGGTTGGGTCCAATACATTTTATGACAAAGTTCTCCCTGAAATTAAGAGGGGATGGAATTTCATCTCTGCACTTCAAGATGACCAGAGGGAAGCATTTACCTTTCTGAAATGGTGCTGAGAGTCTTGTACGGTGCCTATTTCTGATTCTCACTGCAAGGGCATGCTACCTGGACCACATTTGCAAGGCTATGGAGACAAAATGAAAGCAGCCAGAAGGAAGTAGACAAAATTAAAGTAGCCAGATCTCTGTGTTTCTACACCTCACAGGATATGCATATTTTAAATAGAAAGGCAGCTTTAGCTCAGCTTTTAATATATTTCTTCTTATGAAGCGGTATCTTGTACTATAGCAAATATTCTTTCAAGCTCAAGTTGCTAAGAACCTTAAATTCTGTTAAAAAACCCCAAACCGCTGTAAAAATCTTGTTTCATTGTCAAAAATTGTTTTGGTTGTAGTTAATTTCAGCCCTTGAAATTCCAAGACAAACAATCTGTCATTGAATTTCACTCATGTCAAACGCTACATTTCAAACTTGGTGGAGAAAAATCTTAAATTAACAACCTTTGTCCTTTTTTTCCTCATTATTTCTCATCTATATAAAGAGTGATGGGGGAAAAAAATCTGCTTTTAAGGGTTTGTAAAATGATTGATTCCTAGATTTCTAATGCAGTAACAACTCTGCCCAACGCTAATGTTAGAAGAGAGTTTATTGATAGAACACTGAAGCAACTTGGAGTATTAGCACTGGAAAATGCTGCTGTGGTCCTTTCTTAATTTCAGAGCACAGAGATGCAAGAAAAAGCCAACAGTTACAGGGCCTGATTACCCTACAAAACCACAGCTCCTGCCTGGGAGTGTGTGTGTGTAACTGCACCTTGCCTAGACAAAGGGGTAGGAACAGCTTTCTTCTTCCCCAAGAAGAATTTTTTAAAATGACAAACTCATATTCACAGGGAAGTAGAAGGAGCCCCCCCTGCCCCCCTTGGAGGCATTCAAAGCTGACTTAACAAAACACTGGCAGGGATTCTGTAAACTGCATTATCCTTATGCTCCACTCACTTCAATTCTCAACATGTAGAACTCCATTACTTGCGAAGAGATAACTAACAGGGCATTCAGCAATTATGTGACAATTGGAAAAGCTGACTGAAAATTAATAGTAAAGCAAGAGCACCTATTAATGATAGCACAACACAGCAATTTTTCATCTTCTTATCAATAACAGCCCAGACATGCACTGACTGTGCATTGCAGATTGTTGTTTTGTTCCATATTGTCAACAGAAGGTAAATCTGGCTTTAAAAATTAATGTATTTATATAGGAGCAAGTTAGCACCATTACCTGACTCAACAGCAGTCTTCCTTACTGGTTAATATATCCAAATATGCAAAATATTTTAGGAAATACATATGTGCTATTGCTGCATGCATATTCCACCTATTAATCCAAATAATAATCTAGAAACACGCCACAAAAATACATCTGTGCTGCCTTAAAAGTCCTAAACGTGAACTTCTGACTGAGCAATGTTAGATACAACATAAAAGGAATCACCTAACACTGCCTTCAGAAATTCAGTGAGACACTCTGCCATAATCTCCTCAAATTTGTGAAGTTTCACATGGATTTCATCCTAATTTATGCATCTTTAAGAAGTAGGTAAGTAGACAGCACACTTTGGTATTTCAAAGGCAAGACAGCATTTGAAGTTCAATCTATTAAAATAAAAAAACACTTCCCCCTTCACTGAAATGCAGTGCCAAAATATTTCCCACTCCAAGACGTCTGATTTCATTAAAAATTAAGATTGCCCCATCAGGAGGGGTTTGATGGTGGCATTTCTGGTTTGCTAAAATGCTGCTGTACTGCAACACTAAAATCCAGGAATTATTTTTTTTTCCCCCTTGGCTGAAATGCTGAGCCTTCACTGTAATATTAATATTATCCACATCGATTTTTGGTTAAAGAAGGAAAGAAAAAGTCAAGAATCAGTAATACCAATGCCTCCCTTCTAAACCTGCTAATCAGATTCCAGGAAGCCACCAGTCCCTCCAAATTCTGCCTAGAGAACAAAGAATAGCACAGACTTGCATTCAATGCATTACCACCAATATCAAATATTTCTTAATTTATAATAAGTTGTAACTTTAACCAGATGTTCTGGTAAGAGCATGCCAAAATGCATTTACACAACTTTTTAGCAATAGGTTAGCATTAAAAGGTACACCTAAAACGCCTCAAAAATCTCACACATTGTCATTTTGCTTTACTTTATTATTCAAACTAATTGACACAAGCTATAAAACTAATTGGCTCCAAAACCTTATTGGTTTGTATCTAAAGAATGCAGAAAAAAATTAATCCTCCTAGGTGAACTGAGTGCCACATCCACCTGAGAACCCTGCAGTGGCTATTTACGATTTTTGTTTGATTAAAGGCAGCAACTCTGCTTCATTTAGTCAGCCTTCACTCACAGCAAACAACTTCCCAACGTCATCCATGAAACATTGCATAACAAACCCCATCCCCGATGGTACAAGTTTCCATTGATCCCTTTGGTAGCTCTTAAAAAAATTTTAAAAATAAAAAAAAAAAGAAGAGAAAAGGAGGGTGTGAGCGAGTGAGAGAGGTTGCAGGTGTGAGGAAGGAGTTTTTATTTAGTTCCCTTCTGCTCAGCAACTTTGTAATCCATTTGCTGCTCTCCTTTCCCATCTCTCACCCCTGCGCGTTGTTTAGTTGGAAACTGGGCTGCAAGAATGTGAAGAATGTAAACAGCCTTTTATTGTCCAAAAGGATGGGAGTGTGAAAGAAATGTGCGCCTTATCGCAGGGCTGCAGCTCGCTACTTCATTGCTATGATAAAGTGCTGGAGCAAAAAACATTACACGACAAGCACAATCCAAAACCGGATTAGAATTTGACATAAGCTTCCTCAAAAACTAATCAATCACCTCACGCTGTAATACTAGACTCCAGTTCTTAAGGAGGGTGTTTAATCCCTTCAAGGTTTATTACACACTCCCTATTGACTACTTCGTGACAAACTTTCGCGTCCAAGGCAGCTGGGAAAGCGAGGCAGAACTTTTGCAGCAGAAGTATTTACTATAGTAATACCAAAACTCCCCCCAAAACAGCAAGTGCGGTTAAAATCTTTCCGAAATAAAAGTAAAGATGGCCAAACTCTTTTGCAAATACATTTTTTTTTTCTCTTCATGACCTCTCCCGCCTCATAAACACGAGCATCAATCTATTTGTTTCCTACCATCAGCGCCCCACCAGCGAGGCACTGGGCGGGCGTGGGACAAGTCGAGCTCCTCGCCCGTCTGCAGGCGCACACCTTGCTTTGCCTCCCTCCCTTCGGAGCTCCGAATTTCGCACTCTGCATCTCACCTTGCCGCCACGTCAGTCCCCGCATTCCCCCACCGCATGCAGCGGAATATTCAGCATAACACCGGCGTGTCCCACAGTTTCTGATAAAAATTAAGGAAACACCTGGGGCGCGCTGCAGCAAGCCGAAACTAACGGGGGAGCTTCCCGAGCGCAGGTGACTCTACCTGCACACCCATCTATGGCTTGCACGCGAAAAAAAAGGCGCTTAAAGCCAGCAGAAAACTTTCCGGGAACGGGCAGTCTCGGCGATGCTCGGCACACACACACGCACATCCCTCCCGTCCCTGTTTTCCAGCTCCGCGGCGGCTCCCGGCACATCCCGGCCCCCGGGGCCGCACCGTGCTCGGGCACGCGAGAGTCCCGCATCCCCAAACGGGGCGAACAGAAGCAAACCCGCTTCGTTAAAATAAAATAAGAAAAAAAATAAAAAATAAAAAAGGAAGAAGGAAAAAGAAAGAGAAAACCAAGAACATGTTAGGGGTTGTGGGAGGCAGGTTTGGGGGGCTGCTCGGAACCGGGGTCCAGAGGGGACCGCGCCCGCCGCGCTCCCCGCAGTAAGGGATCGTTGCCCCCCAAGCCCCCCGTGAGAGTTCGGGGGCCGCGGGGACGGAGACTTACGAGCTGGAGGACGCCCTGGACCACGACGAGGGGCAGGGGCTGCAGGGGCACCATCCTGGCTGCCGGTCTAGGCGGCGACTCCCCCGGCGCGGGTCTCGCTCATCGCCGCTCCGGGAGGAGGACGGGGGGCAGGACCGAGCGCAGGGACACGCCGCCCGCTGTCCCCGCTCACGGGGCGCTGCCAGGCAGCGGCCAGACCCCGGCACTGCCGCGGCGCTCGGCTCGGCGCCGCTCGGCTCCGCGGGCGGCCATGGCGGGCGGGAGGCGGGCTGAGGCGGGCGGGAGGCGGCGGCGCTGCCTGGCTCCTCCCGCGGGGCACGGCGGGGCCCCCTCACAGCCCGCGGCCGGGCCCCGCCGCTCCGCGCCGGAGGGACCCGCCCGGGCGGTGGCTGAGGGAAGCGGTGCCGGGGGCGGCGCGTCCCCGCCGGGCGCTGAGCGGACCCCGCTGCCCCGGGCGGGGCGGCCCAGCCCTCACGGCAAGTTTAAAGAGGCGGCGGCCCCTCCTCCGCCCGCGGCCGCCCAGCCGAGCCTGGGTGCGCCTCTGGGAGCCGCCCTGGGCTGCTCGGCCCCGCCGCTGAAGGGAAGCAGAGGCAGGTGAAGAGACTCGACGGCTATCCCCCGGTCCCGGCTGTATAGGGCACTCCCGTCACAGCTCCATTCTTTGGATCTGCCCCCCGGCACCCACAGACGGCTGGGCAGCCACGGTTCTTGTGGGGAAGCCCGACGTGTTTGTGCTTCCCAGCTATGGGCAGACGTGGTGGGACGGCCCGGAGTCACTCAGACTGTCCCGAGGAGCTGAGCCGGTCCTGGGGACACCACACACCTGTCACCTGGGGCCGGTGTGCACTCCAGCGGACTCAGGCCGTGTTCAAGTGGGCTCCTTGTGCTGGGCCACGCGGTCTGATAATGGTGTCCGAACTTGTGGGGAGCCCCGAGGGCTGCAGCACCCATCTCCAAAGAAGCCACTGGGGTCAGATCCATTTAATAACACAATTTAATGAATACTCGCCACATTAATTGTTGAGATAGCCACGAGCAGGCTGAAGCAGTTGTCCCTGTATTTTTGACCTGTAGGAGTGACAGCCGTGTAAGGTGGCAACTTCAAAAGGGGAAATAAAGTTTTGGGTGCAGGAGGCTGGGGGAATGGTGACCCCAGCCAGGTGTGGCACACGTGCCGCACGCAGAGCCTGGGCTGAAGCAGTGCCACCACAGCAGGTACAACTGTATCAGGTGTGGCAGTGCCTGTGTTTGCTCGTCAGTAATTCCATGATGTGATACCTGAGCTCTCTGCCACCAGGCAAGAAGTGCAAGTAGTGGTTTCAGTTTCCAAACCCTGCCTGTCATTTGCAGATTACTTCCCTCTTAATTCTCAGTCTCATCTTCTTACCAGGTCTGTATTCAGGTTACATTTTGACAACCCTTGTATGTTCAACTGCTAAAATCCTTGCCAGACAAAACAGCTTTGCAATCCGTCTTGTGGCACTTGAGAACAGCCAGGAGTTTACCAGATAGTGATTGTGGTTGTTTGGTTACATCCCACTGGTTCCCTTTCTAGCTCTGCTGCAAGGTGTCTTGTAAAAAGTATCATGTGGTTGAGCCATAAGTCACAATCATTCATTTGAGTTTAGACAAAATGCTTTATCTATAGCAAAAGAATCTATTATAATGGAAACAACTTAAAATGAGTTAATTCACAGTAAATTCAAAGATTCAGGGAAAACTGGAATAGTGATGGTCACCGAGTCAATGAATAATAATTCTATTCTTGTAGTTACTTTTTGTAACAGTATTCAAAAGTTCTTTTTCATAGAATCATAGACTCTGAGAATGATTTGTGTTGGAAGGAACCTTAAAGTTCATCTTGTTCCATCCCCCACCATGGACAGGGACACCTGCCACTATCCCAGGTTTCTCCAAGCCCCATCCAACCTGGCCTCGAACACTGCCAGGGATGGGGCAGCCACAGCTTCTCTGAACAACCTGTGCCAGGCCCTCCCCACCCTCACAGGGAAGAATTTCTTCCTAATCTCTACTCTAACTCTGCTCTCTGTCAATTTGAAGCCGTCCCCCCTTGTCCTGTCACTCCATCCATTGTCTGAAGTCCCTCTCCAGCTCTGTTGGAGCTCCTTTAGGCACTTGCCGGGGCTCTGAGGTCTCTCCAGAGCCTTCTCCAGACCACACACCCTCAGCTCTCCCACCCTGGCTCCAGAGTAGTTTTCAGAGCATCTTTGTGACTTTCTCTGGACTTGCTCCAACAGGTCCATGTCCTTTGTACCTTGTGGCCACAGAGCTGATGTGGTACTGCAGGTGAGGTGTCACCAGAGTGGAAAGGGGCAGGATCCCCTCGCTCGACCTGCTGCCCACACTGCTTTTGAGACAGCCTAGGACGTGGGAGAATTTCTGGGCTGCCAGAGCTCATTGCTGGGTCATGTTGAGCTTTACATCAGCCTTCTCCTTGGGGAGGCTTTCGATCCTTGCTCCACCCACTCTGCACTTGGGATCGCCCCGATGTTATTTTAATGCCACCATTTGACACACGGTTTAATACAGGACGATCAGAATAAAATATGTTAGGATTTACGATCGGAATAAATTATGTTAGGATTCACCCGCAGCAGAATTGAAATCCAAAAAGTTGCGTGGATGTAGACGAGCCAAACGCTGCTATTCGTGTGTTTAACAGTGACAAATGCACTTTTGGGTGGTGCCGAAACTGCGTTTCTCGCGCTCCATCGGGGGCCCTGCGGCGAATGGACACATCTCGGGCGCCCTCTGGTGCCCGCCGGCGGTACGGCGGCCCCGCTGGTGGCGGATCGCTCTGCGCGGCGGCTCCCGAAGCCGTCAGTCACAATTGGGAAGGCTAAATTCGGGTGAACTGTTCAGATAGACCTCCTTTCTTTTATCTGTTCCCATCGGAATAAATCTAATTTTTTTTTAATGTGGGTGAGCATTCGAATTTAGATGCTGGAGTCTTGTGGAACGTCATTAATGCTGAATTTATCTCTGTTGAAAGGAGTCTTTGATACATGATGTGACTGTATTTTCCTTGTCTAGAATGCATCTCTATTGTGTTTTCTCTGGATTGTTCCAGTTGTTCCAATGTGTTATCCAGATCCTTCACACTACTGGGTGCCTGCTGTTTCTGTGTGAGCAGCATATTTCAATAGCAATGCTGCAATTTCTAATTAATATATTGAATAACTAATTAATTTATTGAATACTAGTAGTCCCAAAGAGCAATCTTTGAAGAACCCTATTAGTTATTTCCTCCCAGATCTTGAACACATTCTGTTAAACCAAACCTTACCTTATTCACAACTTTTTCCTGATCACCCTCTCCAGCCTATTTGCTTCCCTCCATGACATCCAATCATATTTTGAATGAAGTGCTGATAAATGACTCTATTTCTTCTGTCTATAAAATTAGTAAACTAATCAAAGGCAGGTAATTAAATATTTGTCATCCTAGAATAATCTACCTTTCTGAAAAAAAACCCCACCTTAAAACAAACCAAAACCCAGATGAATTTATTCTATTTCTCTGTGTTTCCAAGCCTTTTTTTTCCTACTTCTTCAGGTTGCTTTCAACAGCTTTGCATATTTCTAAAGCTCATATTTGCTGATGCTGTGTTTCTCTTCATATTCTCAGGAATTAGATTTGCATTTGCTGTTCTACATTTATATAATTCCTGATTTCATAGCTTTATTAGTGATCTCCTCTCTCTCACTTGCAGTTTCCCACGTTGGTTATTTCAGGGTTCAGGAGTGGGAATTGTCCACTTCCACATCTCTGCTTGTCTGAGCCATTTTACCCAGGGTGTTGCAACTTCCATTTTCTCCTGCCCTTTGATTAATAATATTTTCCCTAAGATCCAAGATATTCATTCACATTGAAAGCTAAAGGAGGAGATTATTTTGAGGGAGATTAATTTCCTTCCAAAGGGAGAATGCCGTGGGTTTTTTCCTTTCCATGTACTTTTGGGTGAGGCTGGTGAGTCCTGGCTACTTTTTCATGTGCTCTTTTATGGCTCTCAGTTTATTACACTTTCTGACCTCTAATAAATCCATTAACTTTGATTGTCAATATTTTGCCTTATTTTGGTGGTCTGTGCTTATCTTTAAATGCTAAGCTATTTTTTATCTTGATAGTCCCAGCACACTCGGCACCGAGACATTAAGAACCCAAGGTAAACTTCCAAAGTTTATAAACTATTTTAGAAATGTCAAAACAAGAAAATGGGAAAGATTTTGGAAGGCACATTAAAGAGAAGAAGCAATGATGAATATCTGCTTTCAAGGAAAATGTGTTGTCTGTAACTGGTTAAAGAGAGCTATTGAATAAAATTGTTTTTAAAAGTCGTACTAGCTAGAGTTATTGCAGAACTAAACATTCAAAGAAAGCAATCACAGCATTTGAGGGCAGAGTGACTGCATTTACACCCTTGGGGTTTTTTTCCTGCCTTCGAAATTTTTAATATGTTTTGCTCATCAGAAATTGATACATTATTTAATCAGTTAATTTCTTGCAAAGGAATATTTTCTCATTTATAATGAACTCTCATGTGAGATTCATTTATGCTGTGGCTACCCTGTGTAATTTACCTCTAAGGTTCTAAGTCCTAAAATTGCTTTAGTTTTAGTTTTAAGCCTTGGTTTTGTTTTCAGGGTTTTTCTTGAGAATCGAATTTTTTGACTATTTCTTTTCCCATAGAGTATGTATAAACCATAACTATGTACCATGTGCTTTATATTTAACCCAACAGAAAAAAGATGTAAATCTGCATTATGACAAAAATACTTGCTGTGTAATTCTACTAGAAAAAATAATCCAACTTTATAATATGGGAACAAAAAGCCCCAGAGCTGTGCTAAATTTTGTCTGTGATTTGAGAGATTAAATTTGCTGTTGCATTCATTTAGTACTGAAAAAAAATACTGTTCAGCAGATGTTTTCAAATCAATTGCCCTTTCATTTTGTTACATTTCTAGAGTAATAATCTTTATATAAAAAGGTGCATTTTTTAATTGTCGCCTTTCATATAAGGAGTGATAAGAAAATATCTGTATAAAACATGTACAATTGCAGAGTTCAAGATGAACTCTGGTTACTTCTAAAAGACAACTCCAATATAATATTTTTAATAGAGTTTCAGCAAGGTGGGGATATAAACAGCTTAAAGGGATGATAACATGCCCAAGTGAACTTTTTCAGAGATAGAGAGAAACATATCACATTATGCCTTAAAGAGGCCCCATGTGGTTTTTAAACCCATAATTTTTCTGGCCAAATTGGCCAAAATAAGAATGTCTTTATTTGTATAATTTCCAACATAAGTGTCTTGAATCACCAATGAAGACGTTGCACTCTGCATCTTTTTTTCACATTGTTTATCAGCAGATGTCAGATCGTGTTATTCTTTTTTTATTGCTCTAAATCTACCCAGGCTAGAGCACAGCACGTCCCAGTGGCCTTTGGTGCCTTGAGAGATAAAATTGCTCATAAAACATCCACAATGTGCCTTCTGTTATCAGAACAATTAGAGCAGGTTGACAAATGCACGAGCTCTCAGGTTAAATACATAATCGGTTATTTTTGAAAATTGACACAAATTCTTTATTTTCCTTATCGTCTTCCACAAAGCCAAAGCAATTATTCACAAGATGGTTTTGTATCCCAGAGAAACGGGGAATTTTTTGAGCTTTCCTCATGTCAGGCCACTTTGAAGGAATTTGTGTTTCCCAGATGCTGCCCGTAATCTTGTCAGCAGGAAGCTGAGGTGGAGAGTAAGCACAATTCCTTCCACCTTCCCTTTCAGTTGTGGCCCAGGTGGGGTCAGAGCTGTTGGGGGAGAAGAGAATTGCCTTTGGAAGGTTTATTCAGGAGTGGGGAAACCAACACAAGCCTCTTTTTCTTTAGAATCCAGACCAGAACCACTGAGGAACGTGGAACTTGGAAGGAATGCTTTGACCCTCTGGAGAAACAGCTTCCCTCTAAGGATGAAGAGTGTGAGAAAGGCAAACTTTAGTTTCTGGCACAGTTGTTTTGGAGAACTGGCAAAGCTGTTGCAAAGATGCTCTGTTCGTTCAGCATTGGAATAAAGCAGAGGGCCTCAGGAGTCTTCCCTGGAACAAGGTAGTTTATGTTGTTTTTTGGTTTTCATTTGCTGGGATATTTTTTAAAAGGTCTGTGATCTCTGGACACCAGGTGCTTGAAAAAAAATTTTTTTAAAAAAAAGTGGGTTTGAAGAAGCCTGGCTTTGAGAAACTTTTTTGGTTCTTTCTTTAACCAGAAACTCAGGACAGGGGCATGAGTTTGCAATTAAGTTTGCCATGTGTTCCTGTCAATGCTGTTTAGCTTTGCCTCTTGCTCTGAAACCCATCTCAAGAAGGGCAGGATGTCTAAAAATGGTGCAGTGAGACCAGTTGGGTTATCTAAGGAGAGCAGCAATGATTGAGGGACCTGCTGAATTCCTGTACAAGGTTACACCACAGTTTGTTCTGTGTTGACCTCAGACTTCACCATCCAGCTCAGGGCGTGGATACCTGTATGAAAATTGTAATACAGTGGGGAAAGTCACATAACCTTTGAGAGAACTGGAACAGAGCAAGTTTCCTCAGTTCTGAAAGTGTGTTAGAAATCAGCCTAGGCTGGCCTGGAGAATACAGGAGTCCAAAATTGCATCTTGGGGTATCATCAGTATCACCAGGCCTGGTGCTGCTGGACTGAACAGGAGACATCCTCCCTCTGCTCACGGGGAGACAACGCTGCAAACTTGGTGTGACTGGGGGATGAGGGACAGAGTGTTCCTGCTGGTGACTCGGAAGAGCTTTCCTTTCACTCACAGCAGAAAGAGGCATATATCTGTCTTGTTGCATTCATTTTTATCCACTGAGTCTTTGACAAATCTATCCTGCTCTCATTTTTCTTGCAGAGATCTGTCAATTTTTTATGGTTGTAAAACTAAGTTGAAAAGACCCATGAAAGCCTCTGCCAATTTTAAAAGTTCCAGAGTTATAGAAAGAAAGATTTGACAGAACAATTTTTCTCTTCTTTTGAGTGTGGAATCAGGAGGGAAGAAGACAAGAAAATACGTAGGTGGATGAGAAAAGTTAGGTTTTTCAAATCAGAAGACATTCTTCAGAAGTGTTCCCAAAATTAAAACCTTAACAGACTTCTTTGATCTGATGATTAGTGGAGGCCAGTGCTGCTGTAACTTTTCAGCCAGCCAATGTCATTAATACGGTAATGAATTTAGGAAAACAGAATTTGTGGGATTAAGTAATTTATAAAAGGATGATTTTGTGCCATCACATAATTCCCTCCGTATTCTCACATCACATAAGGCGCATTGTAGCCAGATTGCAAATATCTAAGTGTAGCAAGTAGAAATTTTCAGTAGTGTTTTCAAAATTCATTATAGGAGTCAAACCCATTGGTAAAAACAGGCAGTGCTCTGTTCTTTCATCAGTACTGATGCTTTCAGGGCAATAGTGGACATAAATATAGACAGGTGAAATCTGACATACACAGGCTTCTTCAAAGTTATGTCCAAAAGTTTTGAAGTTACCAGGGATCCTTGTTTAGTAATTGCAATTTCCACATCTGTGGCAGTTTTCTAGAAACACTTACCATAGTTAATTTTCTATGACAACCAATATTCAGGATAAAATCGAAGAGCTTAACAGAATGGGTTTTGCAAGACAACCCTTATGTAAGGAGTAGATGGGTGTGCTGGGACATTTAAAAGAGAAAAAATAGTTATAGTGAGGAGGGTTATGTCTGCTCTATTTGTCTGACCTATTGTCCAGAGGTTTATGGATTTCTTTTCAGGGTTCAAGAAGAATAGCTTGGATAGCACACTATTTATAAGTTGACTTAAATTTACTGTGCTGGAATATTGGGACATTTTAAGAGCCTTCCTTCTGAGAAAAGATGGAAAATACTTATTTAGCTGTTCAACTGAACAAAGCAGTGGGGTCATGCAGTTAGATGTGATTGCCTGGTAGGATATGGAAATTTCTTCATCTCACAAGAGAGACAGAGTGCCCACATAAGGTTGTTATATCCATGATGGCTTTTTTGTTTCCTGTGCTTTTCCTGCAGTGTCACATCTGGCACACGTTGCCTGGGCTGTTTGCACACGCCAAACTTTTCTTGCTGCTGCATTCCCAGAGTGTGCAGGTTCTTATCTGTGAGGGCTGGCAGTGCTTTATCCTGCTATTGCTCAGCAGGGCAGAGAGAGTTCGTTACTGCCTCTTCCCTTCCATTTGTGACTGCCTAATGAGACTCAAAATATGATCAGTCACTCTGTAGATCGTGTTCAGTATTAAAAGCAAATCACTGACTGTAGGCAGGAGGTCATTCAGCATTGCCACTAACAGCTTTTGATATTTCTGCATTAAAACCCAAGCCAAGCATTATAGGCACCGAACCATCTGCAGGCCTAAATAGGCTTATTGTTGCTTAACTTCTTAGTGCAAATGAAGAGGCCTGTTATGTACCTCTGTCTGCTTTTGTGTGAATCCTCTGCTGCTCTCACTGCTGTGTCAGAGTTGAATGAGATGCAAAGAGGTTCTTTTATTTTATTAAGTGCGTGTTGCTGCTCTCTGCTCCCTCGCAGCAACGTGATCTGACAATAAAAGCGATGGCTCTTCATAAGAGAATGCCAATAGTTTTCCAGAATAGCCTGTTGTCCCTGTAACCCTCCTCCCAGTGGTTCAGCTGGCTGTGATCCAAGATCCAGCAATGTTTGTGCAGCCCCAGCTCAGACTTCTGAGAAACCTGCTGACCTGATGGCAGGAGCTAGAAAAGCCTACACAGAATACAGCTGTGCAAAGAAACAAGGTGAAACTGCAGAGATAAGGTTGGTGAAAAGGGCATAATTGGCAGCTCAAGGATTTGAAAGGAAAAAAAATAGAAAAATGCAATGTTCTAAGAAGCAAACAAGAGCTAAGATGGCAGCTCTGCAGCACCAAGGTTCAACCTGTCCCAAGGATAAACAGAGAAAAGCCTCCTCACATGGTCTTCCTGGCTGGCAAATGCTGTTTGGAGCAGTCATCTGGAGTCATCTCTGGAGCAGTGAGCTTCTCAAGGATTGGATTGGTAGCTCATTATTGCTAGCAATTGTTTTTGTGTATTGGACAGTAATGAACTGCTTTGTACTTTTACGTGGTGTGTCCCCAGCTTCCCAAATCTCTTTGTGCCTGTTAGAAGTTGCCTAAAGTGACCCAGAGTGTGAGTGTTATGTACCCAACAATTTGACTGCGGAGCAAACTGTATCAAATCATGCCTTTGGTTTATCTAAGCTGATTATCTCATGCCTCATCTTTTTTTCTCCTTTTAAATTCCTACTTCTCCTTCAAGATGAGGCCAGGTTATAAAAAATAATCTTCAGACCTTTTGTGGTTTTGAAGGTCAGTGAAGATCACTGCTGGCTTCTGCAGCTGCACTACCTCTTTGTAATCCAGGCTTGATTTTTGAGATGTGGCTTCATTTCCAAAGCATTGGTGACTGCAGGAAAAGTACAAGAGGGACAGATGCTGTATTTAAAACTTTTCTGTCAGTGTCAGAACTGAGAAGTTGTTTTATAAAGAGTTAAATGAAATAATTTTGTGGGTACAGGAACTTGCATAAGGACAAGGGCTGCCTAATGCATGTGTCAGAAAATACACTGTGAGAGGCTGGGTGAAACCTGAGACGTTTTATTGAACTGTAAAATTATGAAGGCTTAAACAGAAGAGCGAAATGTTTTGTTCTTGATGTTGAACAGCTCTAACCTTCTACCTGTGGTAATGTTGGCTGTATAGTGTATGAGGTGTAATGTGTATTTCTACCTCCAGCTTTGCCACAAAAACCAGGCTTCCAACAATTTTCCAAAGTTAAATCTTGCCTGAGGTTACTGTGTCTGTAACAGAGACTTCATCAGGACAGCGCTCACTGCTGAGTCTGGTTGGATTGCTGAACTGAAGGTACTTCACTGCCAAAATCTTCCACTGATGGCATCTGGCACAGCTATGGAAGCTCACTGAAGGTGTGGTACATGATATGTTATTGACCTAAACAAATTATAAGGGATCTGGGGCTAAAGGATGCTTGTAAGTGAGCAGCTGTATAATTTCTCTTGGGTGATAAAAGCCCTAACTGAATGCCAGCTTGTCTAACTAGAATTTAAGAGAATTTTTTTATTATACCAAATTTATTTTCCTGAAGGTCTGAAGTAAAACTGGGAGATACAGGCAGAGCAGACTGCCAGAGAGCATTTTGTCCCAGAAGGGTATCCAAGACAAGAGTAAATCCTTTCCAGACAGACTCAATCAAGAAAAGGGTTATGTGTTGTAGCCTGAAAAAGCTGATTGCAAACACCAGAAGTTGCACATCCATATGAACATTGCCAAAATTAAACATATTCTTCCTATTCACAGACTTCTCTAGAAATTCATTCTCTTTCTCATTTGTAGGTCCTATATTTCTTAATAGTGAGATCAGAGTGTGAAAATGTGACTCCTCATAAATTTTGATCTATTGTTTTCTACCTGCATTTAGGTGCCAATTAACCTAAACATTTGAAACTGTCTTGATCAGACATCATTACCTGCAACTCAATGGCTGTTCTTTTAGGGGAACACAGCACAATTATCTTATTGCCTCTGCTAAATTGTGCCTTAATTGGACATGTTTCTATGTCCAGAACTATTTCCCATGTATTAATTCCCATTCAAATTTATGCCAAATTCTGCTTATTTTGATGGTATCATAGTTTTCCCATACAGAAAAATATTATTTATATATCAGTTTCATTATATAGATATATATATCTATAAATATCTTTAATATTTAGATTCTATATACAAATATATAGATATATCTTCCATATACATATAGATATCTATGAAGAATCTTCTGTTATGCTACTTCATCCACTCTAACTCTACTATTACACTTCTGCTGTGTTAATTTGCTGTAACTTTGAGTGTAGTCTTTGAATTTCTAACTCTACAGAAAAACTCTGAACATTTCTGAAGGCGGGTAAATTAGGCTGGTTGTAGTGAAGAAGGCTTTGCAATCTATTTGTGCTGAGCTCTGTCCCAGCAGAGGTTAAAATGGGCTATAATATGAGGAGGCAGAAAACTGGCTTGTACCTTTAGGGACAGCTGGTGAATTCTGGCATGCCTGCTCGTGCACTATTAGCACTATTTAAATATATAATGACATTAGATCCTGTTGCCCCTCTTTTAACCTTATCTTTGTTAAATGCTGCTTCAGAGAAGATCCTTCCCTCCCCCCAGTGTTATTATGCATCAAATTTATTAAGATCTGAAGAAATGCAGGAGAAAACACCTGGAGAGAGAAGTCAGGGAGGAAATAGAGGTTAATTGTAAGGTAATAAGGAAAAAGAGGTCATAAAAAAGAAATCAAAGGATGGGAAGAATATTTATTAGAGATATAGGGAATTGTGTTGTCAGTTGCCATGTTCCTTGTGAGGTGTGCTCAGAGCAGTAGTGGCAAGTAGGAAATATTGTGGCAGCATTAGAACCTGGGGAAGTGTAAAATGTCCCGTGTTTCCCTGTTTTTACAGTATTAGGTTGATGCAGACCTCTTACTGCCATGCTTCACTGTAATTGATGCTATTTTAATTGTCATTACCTTGGGATCTTTAAATCCCATCATCATTTTACTCCATTAATACCGCTTAGCAATACAAAGGATTTTTGCAGCCTTCTTTGTAGTTCATCTGTTGCAACTCAAAGGACATCGACTTTCAAAGGAATATTGAAATTTGGACTTTTTGAGATAGTCTGTGGCAATAATTGGATGAAAAAAATCTGCATGGATGAGCAGCTGGTTTCAACTCCTGTTCCTTGACAGATGGACTTTTGGAGATGAAATAATCTGAGGAGCTGCCAGGGGAAGCCTGGGGGGGCACCTGCTCCTCCTGACAGACACTGGGAGTCCTGGGGCAGCAGGACTGGGGAGGGACAGGCCCTGATCTGGGTGCCCAGGGCTCAGAGGCTTGAAGGAGCCTGTGGCTCAAGCACACCAGCACCCCCAGCAGCCCAGGATTCACAGGCAGTGCCTCCATCAGTGCTGGGCACTCCAGCCGTCCTGCCTCTGGCATGGCAGCCGTCTCCACTACCCTCACAGGTTCAGGACAAATGGATTTGCTGCTTTAAAAACATCTATGAGCTCTCACGTGTCAGAAGGCCCTCCCGAGGCCTGGTTTTATTAAGATCAATTGTGTGATGTGTTGTAATTTAAAAGCACTATGTTGTTTGACAAAAGGGTTTTCTTTCCCCACAGTGCTGAATCAGCTCCTACTCGCAACGAGGGAAAAGTGGAATTTTAGCTGCTTCTGAGGGACAGAATAAGGCTAATGAAATCATGTCAGGTAAGAAAAGCACAGCAGCAACCTGAAAGAGGTTCTTGTTTCTTTAGCATTTATTTTGAAATGACCAAGTAATTCTGGCTGTAGAACCAACACAACACAGGGGATGCATGAGCTGTTTGTGGATTCTTAGTACTTTTATAAAATTTTCAGAAAAACACACTGTTAAGCTTCTATATTGTCAGAAAGTGAAATGGATATTTCCAGGTAGGAGAGAGGATGTTTCCATCCACTGTGAAAACTCTATTATAAATACACCCTAAACTTCCTAACCTGAAAGAACCACATCACATAGATTGAAATAAACCTTGCATACAGAAATGCACCTTTTTATGTTGCCCACAGCATTTAATATAATTACTTACTCAAAGAAGCAAACTGTAGATTGCAAGTGCAAATAGCTGTTTACATTTTCTCAAGCCCATTTTGGTTTTGGGAATGTAAAGGACTAGGAATTCAGAATGAATGAAATATGTACATGGTACTAAGTTGGGATTTGTTTCCATTTAAATGATCATATGAAAACCAGGCAAGAGAGGGGTGAAATTTTGGAATTAATTATTTTAAATTTTGTTAGGGGAATACTCCTGGATACATTGCTGCATCCTTTTATACAGGTAGGAAAGAGAGAAAATATTATATATGTGTGTATATTGTTTGATAACAGGAAAGTACCCTGTGTAGTCAAGAACTGTGAAGAGGCAACAAAAAATGGTTTTGTTGCTAGAACTGACATCTTGAACTTCAGATACAGGGCTGGAATTCCAAATTTACAAACCTTTCTGAGTATCTGTACCAAGAGACTTTATCCAGATTATCCCTGCCTTACAGAAATATTTTAATTTCTGCTGCACTTCTGTTTGGGGGAAAAAAAACATCTCAGCCAAACGCCAAACTAAGAATCAAGGAAAGCTTCACAGTTTGACTCAGGCCCTGAAGGATTTTGTGAGAGACAGGACTGCAGTATTTTGCCGGGGAAGATATGTAGGGATAGGGGTTTACAAAGACTCAGCTGTTCCTGTCTGGGAGTTGTTTCCCCTGTAAGAATTTTGGCAGAGTCTGCGCTAAGCAGCCACATGCTGCCATCTACTGACAACAGGCCTCTGCAACAAACAGTGTCACAGAATTCCATAACTTCTTTAAATTCATACGCTGTAGGAGAAAACCCAGTAATTGAAATACAAAGTCGAACAAAAAACCCCAGAAAATTGTTTGGAGTAAAAAAACTGTAATGAAAGTGGGTGAAACAAGTGCTATAAATCACATTTCTACACAACTCCTATATATGGAGGATGTAAAAGTTGTATTTCACGTGAGAGTAAAAATATGGGAGAGAAGTAACAATTTTTTTATTAATAAGTTTCATGTCTTTCCCAACACACTGAAAACAAGAGAAATATTCTATAACTCCCTCAAGGAGGAATACTTGAAATTGAGATGGTTCTACAATCGTGGAGCCAAAGGGGACGGTTGTGAGAACGTGCGCAGCGAACAGGACTTGGCGCGAAAGAGATTCGGTGGGAAAAATGACATTTGTAATCCCCTCTGAACGTTTTTAACTTCTCATACTTGGATGAATAATTTGTCTTCCCACTTTTAACTCTCTCTTAGGACCAGGTCTGTAAGGAATGAGAGCTTGCAGACGTGATGTGCAGTCACCACATCATCTGGGGAGGACATGAAAGCAACAAGCACTCTTCAGTGCTTTTGATGAATTGTTCCGAAAACTGTTTTTCAATGCGTGACCTGTTTTGGTTTCCCAGGCTGCAGTACAAGATGCTAAGGCAGGGAGCAGGAGGGAAGATGCTGTGTTTCTATGAGTTTCCTGTTAATTTTTCCTAAGTATTTTGTATGTGAATAAAGAAATAGGTGCAGCTCTTCCTTCATTTCAAAGAAAAAGGAACCTAAAAAAAAATCTTGACAACTGGATGTTGACCAGAAAGTGAAATCATTCTCTTTATGATCACTCCTGCCATCTGCCATTGGAGAGCTGATGTAGTTGCATTTGCAGAAGAGGAATTCCTCTCCAAACTGGTGAATGTGAAACAAACATTTTCCTAAAACAGCTTGAAATCTCTGTGTTCAGTTGAATATTTGTTGCCATGAAGGTCACATTCTGTCCTGTTTCTTGTTTAGGACATGTCCATTTTTGGAGCTTCCTATGCACATGTGAATGTATGTTTTTGAATGAATACATGCAATGCTGGCACAAGTTCTCCTATACTTTAAAACAGTGAATTTATTTGGTAAAACTTACAATTCTGACCAGTGAGGAACACTGACAAGCACTTTCATGAGTAACCTTCAGTGTTTTTTTTTCCTTCAGAATACCATTAGAAACACTAACTGTATTTTAGACAGGGGTAGGTAGTATCTGTGGTTGGATAGAGGAGTAAATTCTTTGATGCAGATAAAAGATTAGGAATAAGACTTGTAGGCTGACTTTCCTTTGATGCATGTTGGCTCCCTATTAATTTTTTTGTGTTATTTTACCCTGACAATATCTAGATTTTGTGACACTACTTTACAACTGGGTGTTGATAGTATGTAGTCTGAGACATGGGTGAAAGTTGGAGAATTGGAAATTGGACCTGCTCAAAGTTTGGTTAAGGAAGAGCACAGCAGAAAGAGGAATGGGATCTGCCTCTTTCTGTGCTTGTAAATACTGCCAGCAAGGTTTATAACCTTTGTGTAACCAGAATTGTTTAAATTCCTGGCACTTCTGGCTGCCTGTAGACTGCCAAATCACAGCTGTGATCTGGGAAACTTGTTGGCTATGGAAGATTCCTCTCTTTTTGGTGGCTTTCTCTTCCACCTTTGTTTAGCTAAAGGAGAACAATTTCTGAATGATATCTAGCTATCAAACTTTTCCACAGAAACTCAGCCCTGCTATGATGGACCTGTTATCCAAGGCTGTGTCCTGATTCAGTTTCAGAGTAGAATTGCACAGGATGTGTGGACTGGTCAGTAGGCAAGCCTGGCTTCCATCCCAGTGGATTTCTATGTGTTTGTATCTGTTTGGAGGTTAAAGAATTTGGCTCAGAGATGTCTGAATTTGGCTCAGAGATCTCTGCTGCCCTCAGCAGAGATGCCTGCACTGCTGTGGCATAAAAAGACCAATCAACCAACAGGCCCTTTTGCTTGTCCACCCCTTTGGCCCCTTGCTTTTCTTCCTGCTACAATCTGACTGTTGGAGTTCCTTATCACTTTATTCAGACTTTCAGGGTGAGGGTGAGGACATATGAGTATCTTCCCTACTCTTTCTGGGTGAAGTCCAAGACTGGATGGCACCTGTTTTCTAGATCTGGATGGGCTGCAATCCAAGTTGATAGTTGATGGAAATGTCATGAACAGCTGATCTGGAAGCAAGGACTGTCAAAACACTCATGGCTTACAACCTTAAACCCATTTTTAGCACCAAACAAATAACATTCTGTTATACTGAGCAACAGCAAACCTCTTGTTTTCTTTCTGTGATTTTGTCTGGAAATTTTGTTGTGAACTGTATCAAATACTGCTGCTTCCAAATGTCAAATACATGTACTGGTACAATCATAAAATTAGGCCTTGATCTGAACCTGCCCTACACTGGAACTCAGGTCTGATTCAGGCTATTTCTGATGAACGAAAACAGTAGGAGTTGGATTGTGAAAAAGACACAAGCTTGTTCTAAATTGACCTCTTACTGAAGAACATTCTGAAAGAAGTTAAACCCTGTGCCATGATTTTTGTAACTTTTGCTATAAAGGTACAGATTAGCCAGGTACAGAAACATACAAGGTTTTACTGCTATGCCCAGCCCTAAATAATTTCAATATGACTTTGTTCTGTATTAGAGCCTGTGCTTTCTCATGCGAAATATTTCCTCAACTTTTGTGTGTGGCATCATGGGAAAATAAAAAGTATGAGAGATGCCATGGTGGTGAAAGTTTTATAGAAGTGTTGCTATCTTGTCTGATTTTTATCAGACCCTTTGGATACTGGGCTGGTGGGCTTCTCTGGTAACAAGGCAACTCCTTGTAGTGCTAATCAGGTTTTAAGCCGAGAGTTTGGTTAAATTTATGGGGCAGAGTATTTTATTGATAGAAGAGCTTGCCAGACCTCTTTGGCAATGCTCTCTTTTCACTTAAAGACCTTGGTGTAAATCTTTTTAATGCTTCAGCTACAAAAAAAAATCTGAAAGGATCTTTCCCCACTTCTTACCATTGCACTATCATCTGTGTAAATCATCTTGCTTACTCATTCTCTTAGCTACTTTAGATTGTTAGTCTTAATGACAGAACTGCAGTAAAAGTGGGGGAAAAAGTATTTTAAACTGTCATTAGTCTATAAAACTTTGATCATTTATAGTAAGTGGGAATTCATCTTGGACTTTTAAGAGAACAGAGAGGTCAGTCAGACCATCCCTACTCAGTTGTGCACCTGTGTAATGAAGCACATCTCAAGGGAAAAATAGAAGATGGAAGTGTAATTATTAAATGTTCTAAGACTTGGATACAGCTAATTTTTAATTTATAATATATGATGCAAGGGTAAAAATCAAGGGTTTTCTCCTTGAACTTTTCCTGTACTTGAGAATTGCGTATTTACAGTTATTTTAGTGGCCCAAATTTTGCAGTAAATAATTTCAGCGTTATGATTGTTATCATTCAGCAGTTCCTGAAACATAAATGCTGTGCTTACTGTAGTAGTGAAAAAGGACTTTTTGTTTTATATTCATTACTTACATTTATGTTTAATATCTTTGACATTGTACGGGAAGCTCTTGCAGGGTGAGTGTGGGTGCAGTGCAGAGAAATCTTACAATAGCATTAACATTTTTCTAGTTAAATCTTTAGAAAAGCTTTTAGTGAGACAGCAAGTCTTTCCTGGACCTTGTGCTATATCGACATGAACTTCAACCACAGCCTCTGTGTTTGCCAAGCTCTACTGCTATTGATATGACCAGACCAAAGTATTCTAAAAAGAGATTTTTGCTGTAGTTTTTAAGATATATCATTTGACAGGTTAAGAGTTGGTCACTTGAAATGCCAATACTTTATACATGAATCTCTTTGAACTTTCAGATGAATTTTGGATTACTTGAAAACATTTAAGTACTGCTGAAGTGTGCAGGTCTCGTTCAATTAAAAGACTTCCAGAGTTCAAAGCCCTGAATAAATATTTAGGCACTTGTCTCTTAAAACTGAGAGGGGTGTATTGTGATCATTAATGAATATGAGTTGTTTTATGTGCTGAAGTATTGGGCTAGAAGTATGTGTGCATTCTGGTTGGTTTGTTGGTTTCTTTCCTTTTTAATACATATATTTTATAGCGAATCTGTAGATTCTTTTCTGCCATTCTGTCAAGCATTACTCCAGTTCACTCTAGTGACTTCATCCCACTCTTTCCAAAATCCATTTAGACTATTTTCATTGTGCTTCGTTTCAGCACAAAGAGATAATTGTTATAATCAGATGAAAATCTGATTATCCCTTTAAAATGTGTAGAATGTATAAAATACTGTTACACCTGATACAAAAGGTTGATTTTGGGATTCTGCTGGACTTTGTGTAGCCAGTATATTTGTGAAACAATGCAGCATGAGACTCTGGTATTGTGCACTTTCATTTTGCTGTTCCTCTTACATAAGTATCAACAAGGTTTAACAGGAGTAACCACCAATGCAGAACAAAACAGCACATGGATGATCTTCCTCAAACACTCACACAACCTTTGGGCAGGTGCAGGGATTGTTTTGAGCAGAACAGTACATGGTGTGCACTATGCTGGAGAGCTTTGCCATGTTTCTCTTTCCCTGATCATTTATAGGTTGCACAAAAGAAGAGGTAAGCACTGGGTAAATACCTTTATTGAATCTCAACCTGGATTATGAATAATTATTTGAAGAATTAGAACTCTGTTTACAATATATGCATTTCAAAGGTCTTGTTCCTAGGCTTGCTTTATTTAGCAACCTCACAAATAGTATTTTATTATTGATTTTGTTGTTGTGTTTTCCTGCAAGGTTCACTAGAGGTACAGGAGGTGTCCTTCATACAATTTCATTTTCTTTTATTGTCTCCCCTAGGACATCATTATCCTTTGAATAAGCACAGAAAACTGTGTTTTCTTTCTCCTCTTTGGATTTATTCCATACTCTTTATTTCTATTTGAATGACAAGATTGGTCAGGGAATTCAGAATCAAGACTTGGTTTCACATTCTCTTCTTTGCCCAACTGCATTGGAACACATATTATCCTCAAGGTATTTAATGAAGCGAGACAGGAATGCATCCTGACAAAACAGTAAGGCCACATGTGAGTGGCTGGAATGCATCAGATCACAAAATGGTGTGAAAATGTTCCTCACCTCGAAAGAGATGGTTTGGAAAGGTTTGCAGTCAGAATTGCTCTGTGAGGAGGAAGGATGTCAGAATTAGAATAAGATATCCACAAAGCAGGAGAAAACTCTTTTGAGGTTTATTCTTCTTATGGATCCTTTATCCTTTTCTGTCCTATCTTTCTGTATAGTGTGAATCCTACTTTGTGTTTATTAAGAAAACTCTTAAAATGAAGTTATAATCCAGTGGTGCAAGCAATTTCACTTCAGTCATGGGAAAGAGAACAAAAGAAAGTCTTCTTTCAGCTTGTTTATCCCAAAGGGATGGATGGTTTCTGCCATGGTTTCAGGAAAAAGAGATGCTCGAATGGCACATTTACTACTGACCCTAAGATTTCAATGCATTAAAAAAAAAAGAAAGAAGGAAAATTAAAGCAGAAAAACCTTTAAATTAAAAAGCTGAGCAGGAAGAACTTTTCATCTTCATTTTATTTGTTCTCTAAAGCTTAGACTGTTGGAAAGAGAAAAAAAAAATCCATATTTCATCTGGAGTAGGAATGAAAAAGAAAATTGTCAGACCTTTCCAAAAGAACCAAACCAAAAACAAGCTGAAAGGCATTCTCTTAGTGCAGGATGTCAGGGATGACCCTTCATTGCAAGGATGCAAACAATAAATTGCAGAGCAGAGCTGCTTGAAATTGGTGCATCAAATAAAAGCAGAGTCAGACTGTGCCATTGCAAAGGATCTTTTCTTTAGTTTTAATTGTTTTTTAATATAAACCAGGTTTACTCAGGTTTAATTGTTGGCTACTAGTCTTGGTTTAAGCCATGAACTCTCATTCTACTGGAAGCATCAGAGAAAGGTTTACGTGAGAAGCACTTTTAGTAAAACTATTGCTGTTCCTGTGCTTTGGTATGGCGTGAAAGCCCTAATGTTTACTGCTTGATTATGCATTTGTGTTTGAACGAGCAGCTTAGTGAGGCTCCATCTGCTCCCTTCTGGTGGAGCCCAGGAGGATGTGAAGGATTGGGTTTCAGTGTTTGAAGAGTAGTAGATGACTCCAGTGCTGTGGCCAACACTGCCTTCCCTCAGCCCATAGCTCTGCAGATTAACTGGCATTAGTGCAAGCATTCACAGCTGCACATGGAATATTACAGAAAACACCAGGGCTCCAGCTTCCACTTGCATATGCTCATTTGCCTATGAATATGGGTAGAGTCTTATTCTGGTTTTCTTTTTTCTTCTTTTTTTTTTTTTCTTTGTATTTTCTCTCTTGAGAAAATGTGTAAGTAAAAGCTCTTGTGGTCATTGTACAGAACCATCCTTTTTATCTCCATTTATCTGCATTATATCTGCATTATATCAAACCTTTCAAAGTGTGTTCTAAAGACTCACAAACTACCGAGGTCATACTTGTGAATTTGTAGTTCCCAAGTGACTCCATTCAGCCTTTCAAAACACGCACAGTTGTATTTTCTCTTTTCAAGCCTGAATTAGGTTTGTCAGAGAAATCATGCTATCAGACTTTATTAATGGTGACTGTTGGACATGTTCAAATTGAGAAGATCAGGCTTTGCTTTCCCTTTGGGTTCAGTAACATCCATTCCTCAGGCTCATTGCAGTTCAGTATCTTTACTCAGACCTTGAGTATGGTCATCTTGGTGAGTATTCAGAGATTAACTTGGGTGTCTCAACCTAGAGCTATAAAGTGATGGGTTTTTCCTTGTTCTCTTACATATTACTAAAGAATATTTCTGTATTTTGCTGCAGACTCCTTCTGTGTAATTTTTTATAGTTTTCACCATTTTCTCTTGGATCACATTTGATCCTGAGAAGGAAGCAGCTTTCTTTGCAGAAATAAAGGTCTTTTTTTGGTTTTATTCCCTGTAGCCTCTGCATATTTATAACACCATTCTGGGGTGGGTTTAGCTCAGTGTGAGACTCTTTTTCACCAGCTTTTAATCTTTACTTGAAACAGAAGTGCCAAGTATATTTTGAATTTAAACCCCTTCTAAACCTAAAAGATGGTTTTGGCCCACTAATAGGTAGTAGTTTCAAAAGGTTAAGCTGCCTGGAAAATGTGACAAGATGTACTCATAAAATTAGGGATGAGTCCAGCCTGTATAAATTCAGGTTTTTGATGTCCATTTTAAATGTACCACATCATGCAATTTTAAATCAGTCTTCCATGCTGGCATCCAGAACTGGCGCAGAGGACAGGCAGCTGCTGAGTCCAGCTCTTGTTTGTACCCTGCAACCTTTACAGAAATGTCATGGCTGGGCACAGTGTTTGGTGCCTTTGAAAGAACTCTTCTTCCCCTGAAAGGAGGCATGAAGAATATCTCAAAATTAAGTGGCTTCTCCCACTTTGGACCAGATCTTGGCATAACTGGTGCTGTGATACCGGCCTGAGTCTTCACCAGTCTGAAACATCAGCTCTGTTGTGACCTGCATTGCACAAGCTCTGTGAGGTTGGGATGTCCTGGTTGTTGTCAAGCCACTGATCCTCCCCGTGCTGCTTTCCTTCTGGCAGTTAATTCAGTTCTTCCTTGGTGAGGAGGGACAAAGACCTCCCCTCCCTCTGTGCTCCTGACAGAGAGGGCCACCAGCAAGGAATCAGGCTTGGTCCTAATGCACTGTAGTATGTAAGTGTGGCTTTGAGGGAGAAAAAGGAATTCCACCAACAGCCACCTAATTTCATCCTTTGGCTGACTTGGCTTTGTCTGATAACACAAGGAGAGGCAGCAAAGCTGAGACACAATCCAGTTTTGGATGGATTCTGTGTACTGCTGCAGGGAGCTGTCAAATTGTTGTGCCATTGCTGGCTGTACTATTTTGCTTCAGGATGCGCTCAGATTCTGTCTAAACAATAATTAAATTTCATTTGCAGGGGATGGCTGAATGTGTGGAAAGAGAGATAAAATAATCAAGGACACGATTATTCACAAAATCAATAGAAATTCTAATAGTCTTATAGAGTACCACTTCATTTCTTTCATAAAGCTGCTGGATTGTTCATATTTCGTATTTTTCTCCTGTACAGGTCAATTAAATTTTAGGTAATTAAATACACTTTTTCACTCTTACTCACCTTCAAAGGCTACTGTACATCACCAATTTATATAAACTACCCTTGCACATGCTATTTTTAACTTTCCATACTCGAACAAAGTGCCTGGCTGTTGACCTTTGCAGGGTCACACCTGTGCATATTACTGAGTAATAGCCAATTTGTTGTTCTGGTCTGTGTTCTACATGTTTGATTAAACCTACAAGTTAATCTGAGTTAATTTTATTTGAAGATAGAGAATTATTTTTGTTGGAAGATCAGGGAGGTTTGTGTTAACAAATCAGAAATTTTTGCTGGGACTCACAATTGCTATGCCTAACAATTTAAAGAGGAGATATCACTATTCTATTATTTTGTGACTTTTTAAATACTAAAATTTATTTCAGAATTGTAACACCTCCATATATATGAAAATCTAAAACAATGAAGCTCTTAATTTAAAATTATTAAACCTTGATCATTTCAGTGCAGTATAACAGATTAAAATTTATCTCTATGCATGTAGTAACGACACCTGTTTATCAGACACCTGCTGATATTGTCTTCATTCACTGAAAATGAATGTCTAAATGGATTATATAATATATAAATATTTTCAGACCATCTATTCAACTATGAATTCATCTCTTTCCACAAGTCTACTTGCCAGATAGAAACGGGCCCCCAAATAAAAGCATATAATTGTATTTCTGCATTTTAATTATTCCAATTATAAAATGTAGAATGATACAAAGCTTAACATGAAGAAATATTATTTTTTTCACGAGCTGTTAAGCATCAAGTTATTTAATGAAATGGTGGGGTATGAAGATGGCCAGAACACGTAGTCCAACTAAGGCAATAGACTGCAGCACTGCTGTTACTGTCAGTCATGGGTTTAAAATACTCCTCATCACAAGCTTTTCTGTCAGCAACCTTGAATTAAATTCCACAAAGCTCCTAATTAACACAGAAATGCACAGTACTCTCCTGGAACTGGAGATTTGTTACTGTATGAAGGACTTGCTAAATCTTGCATTGATTTTGTTTAGAGATGAGCGCCTAAAGTAAGAGCTGCAAGTTAGTGTGTGTATTATTGTTGGTCATATTATGCTGCCTGCATTAAAATTATTTATTTTGGCAGTGTCAAAGCAAAGCAAACAACAAGCCCTCACAAAACCGGATGATTTCTTTTTGCTAGACTCCAAACAACAATCCAAGAGCCATCTGCAGAGGGCTCAGGCACCTCAGAATATTGAATGCTTCAATTTCCTCTCTGTTACTACATCACAGTGCTCAAGGCCACTTCAGTGCCTATTTGTCATGCTTGTGAGCACCTGAAATCTGATTTTTCTTACTCACCGTGCAGCCTCCGCGAACACCAATATAGAAAGATCCATAATGGGATTGGAAAGTTTAGTGAACACGACACTTAATCAGTGCCATGAAATTTGTTTTAGCTATACTTTCATATACAATCAGAACAAGAGGTACTATTTTAATTTTCCAAGGTGACACAGAGTTATTAGAAACCTATCCTTACATATTGAGGCAAAGTGGGCTGTAGGTTTCATTTCCTCCTAAAGTGGGAGCATAATGGAGTACCAGTCCCGAAAAAAGATTGGGATTGGGACATTATCTGGTGTAATATTCCAATTCTGCTTGATAGTTGACTTGACAGGGATTCACAAGGAAGCTCAAACCATGTACCAGATGTCATCAAGTAGCCAAACAGAAGGAGTTTTTGTTATTTTCCTTGGTCAGCACTGAGATTTTCCTTTTCCTTCCAGGCTCCTGAGCTCTCCCTTTCCCTCCCAGGCCTGTGTGTGGCTCAGCTGCTCTGCTGACATTTGGTTGTGGAGCAGCAGTTGTGCATTGGGGACCAGCTCAGTGAAAATTGCAGGATATGCTGTTTCCAGCTAAGTTACTGAAACGTGCATTTCAATTCTGTGTCTTGGGAGTGGAAAAAGGAACAAACACACCGAGTAGAGTGTCTTTCCCAGCTCCTCCTCCCTGTGCATGGCTGGTCTTGTTCTGCAGGGATGGAGAAGGATACTCTGTGTCTTTGTGGAAGTAAGCTGGTAGCGAACACATATTCTCTGTTCATCGGTTCTTAGCTATGTCCACCCTTCCAAATAATTCTGCATTATTTTGATCATTTTCTCAACCTGGAATACACAAAGATGGTCCCTCTGTTCCTGCTGATTTCCACACCGGTCAGTTCTGGTGTGGTTCAGGTAATGGTTGATCTGGAAGTACATGCACAGAAGGGGGTTTGTGTGTGTGTAGATGTTGATCTTTGTATGCATTGTGATTTTTATTCACCACCTGTATCCTAGCAAATCTTCCCCCATAAAGCCTTAGTTTCATTTTCAAAGACCCAAATCTTGTTGAAAATCAGATGAGTTTGGGTATTGAGAGGTAAGTTCCAGCAATTCCCGACAGTACAGTTTTAGAAGGTATTGTCTTTGCCTGTGGCAGAGTAAGGGACTAGGAGAGCTGGCAAAAGGAACCAGAGCCTCACCCACCAGAACCAACTGTCCAATGCATTCTTTGAAAATGCTTCTGATATATTTTAAGCTGTTTTCTCAGTCCAGGAGCAGTGGTACCTACAAGATTTGATCTGTTTCTGCTGGTACAGACAGAAACTTTCAGCAGATGGAGGTGGTGAGCAACAAATTCTGAATGAGTGGCTCAGCAATTTCCCAACCTTGTATTTTAACAGCTTTGATTTTCTGCATTACTTTGACTCTTAATCTTTCTTTCTTTCTTTTTTTTTTTTAATTTTTGGCTTCTGTTAAACTACTTGTGAAAGAGAAGAAGATCTGCAGGGTAATGGAGTGAAATTATTAGCCTTTTAGAATCAGATGATAATTAAGCCAACATGAGAAGATCACTTACTATAAATAATGCCAGTGAAAATAAATTCACTAATTCTTATTTACATTATGGAGACTTTTGGACCCCTTTGCACTCTTTGAGGCCATAAGAACTCTGAAGTCCATAATGGAAATGAGAATAGACCTTTTAAATTGTTTTAATTAAGCAGTTTAACCATCTTAATTAAAACATTTCCAGAGCAGTGGTGTTTTCCTAATGGTTGTGATATTTCAAGTAATTTTTCCTGTGTATTTCCCATCCTGGGGAAGGCTGGGCCAGTTGGGGAGAGGCAAACACACCAAGATGGCAGAGAGAAACAATTCCTGCAGAAAAGAGGATCTGCTCATTTGCAATCCATTGGTGACAGCTGCCATGTGCCAAAGGATTGTCTGGTGTGACGGAGGACGCGGCAATGTTGCGGCATTTGATGGAATGCGGAGCCTCCCCATAACGTACATTTTGTTTCTGCTCCATCTCATTGCAGAGGCTAAAATAAGCACTAACATGTTTTATGTAGCAGAAAAGTGGTCTTTGATTTTCCTCCTGCCTCTGGCTGGTTGCAGCTCCGTTCTGTGCGGCGCAGGAATGTTGTGGGTTGCTGCTCTTGGCCTTTTCTCTTTGGGTCTGTCTTGCTGGCCACTGCTCGTGCTTCAGTGGGCCTGACCTATGCTTGGCTGCTCCAGGGTTGGTGTTTCACACTGCTGTAGATGCTGAGCGTTCCAGAGGCTGCCTCTTACATCAGCCAGAAACTCTCACTTACGCTGTTATCTTTCACAGCACCTGTTATTAAAGCCTGTCTTTTCCACCCAGGTTTTCTTCGAGCAGTGTGGCAAATAAAAATAATCGGTTGCAGTGGTAACAAAACAACACACAGTAGGGCCTTGCTCCCTGCAGCCTGGTGCCTGTTTCCCATGGATATATCTTGAATCACTTTTTTATACCTCTTACCACGATGCTGAAACTTCTGTTGTGCATTTCTGATGCTCTAATTGTTGTATATGCATGTATTTAGCATATTCTCAGGCTCCAATCACTAGCAACACCACAGGTTCTTTAAATGTTACCCTTGAAAACTTCAGGGTCTTGTAACTTCTTTTTATACTGCTGCTGATGTCTTTGGGAAACATTTATTAGTTTATAAGATACAGATATCCTCTTTCACTGTTACCTAGTTTGGCATTCACAATCTCAAGATGCTCTCCATCATTTCATTTGCACAGACACAGTAGTTAAGACTATGTACTTCTCTACTTGTAATATTCTTCTAAGTTACAACTTTTACAGATTTTCCACTCAGGCAGATGTTTCAGATGAAATTCAGGGAAATTCTAATAATCATAGAAAATATTGTCAAAAGGAATCTTGGTGAAATTTGCATCCAGTGTGGGGTTTGCTTTTCTTGCAAAGGCTTGTCATGACTGTGATATGCAACACCTCAAAAATAATTTTCCGCTTGTCATTTTCCATCATGTGTTTGTGTGGTGCATTATTGCTGCCAGGTGTGGCACTACCAACATTCCTACATTGAAACACATCTTTTCAAGAACATTTCTTGGTTTATTTTTCTGTGAGTTAATCCCTGATTCTAATTGGCCCTCCAAAGTTGTCACCTGTAAACTTGACCATCATCCAAACAAATAATTAAAAACTCTTTACTAATTCAGACCTGAGAGGTCCATCAAGACCTTCTTAGTCTTGATGGTCCTTCTGAGAAACAGACCCCTGCCTCTGACTGTTTTTATTTTTGGAAATCCCCTTTATAGGACTGTTGAGTTCCTACTTTCTCCAGGGATCTTTTTTGCTCCTCTCTTGATATGGATACCTGGATGCCTCTTATCTTGTCTGGCATAATAGATCCTGGCACTGACCAAAAGTACGGGTTTTCCTGTGAAGTCCTTGCATTTTTCTTTTTATTCTATTCTAAAAACTTTCTTTCCAGAGAGCCTTAAGGTCATCATTTCATAAAATCATGGGGAAATTAGATTGTAAAGGACCTTTTGAGTTATTTGATACATCTTCCATTTTCAAAGCAAGGCTGACTTCAAAGTCAGACCCAACTGGGCCCTCGCTCTGTCGAGTTCTGAGGCTCTCCAAGGAAGAGGCTTCCACAGCCTTCCTGGGTGACCTGTTCCAGTGCTTAACTGTGCTTGTGGTGAGAAGCTTTCTTCCTTAAGTAAAAGAAAATAAAGATTCAATTATTGCAACCTGTGATTTTTTTCTGCTTGTGCTTTCACTGTGTGTCCCTTGGGAAAGCCTGGCTCTACCACCCCATGCAGCTGTTATGAGACTATTGTTGGATTTCCACCTTCTTGGCTTTCTTGTCTGTTTTAAACACTTCTCTTCCCACAGCCTGTCCTGGGTGTCCTGTGTTCCAACCCTCTTACTGTCTCAGTGGCTCTCTGCAGTGATTATTGTTGCTGTCACCTTTGTTTCTAATATAAAGGATTAATTTGAAACTATAGAGTGAAATAATCCTGCCGCCCTTTATTTTTTACTGTTTGATAAAGATGTTGTCCTTCTCTCATCCTGCATCTTTTCACCCGACACAGAGTTGGTATTTTAGATTAGAATGAGCTCTCAGAGTTCACGTTTTCTCTACTTACTTGTTTGGAGACATCACTTCATTTTGCTGCTTTTCACACCGAAGATGTTATTTCCCTAGGAAAACTGAGCTTCATGGCACCCTTTCAGGATAGAGCACAGCTGTCTGATCTTATCTGGGCCTGACAGATGCCTACCCTTCCCACCAAGCTCCACTGTCTTATTGAAAGAATTACCTGTTTCTGCAATCTTTGCATTTAAGAATGATCTGCATACATATGCTTGGAAAGTAGGGCTTATTTTAATAATGTGAAGGAAATACAATAAGATGTTGGAGAGAGATGCCATAACAAGTAGAATTACTTTTATCACCTCCTTGTGCCATCACCCATTTCTGTGTAATTGTCTTATTTGTATTGGCTTCTCCTTTGGAAGAACACATAGCAATTTCCAAATGTTTAATTAAAACCTCACAACAGTACTGTGATGTGAAGGTAGTAAATGAAAGAGAGGAGATAAGGCCTTTCTAAAGCAACTTTTGCCTTAAGTATTTTGTTACATTTTATCTGTCACCAAAACAGGGGTCACTTTCTTTGGAGCACCATAGTTCACTTGTGTCAAGATGTCAAATCCTTGCAAAGAGGGAGATTTCTTGGAATCATGGAGAATATCCTCTGTGGTGGGCTACTGGTTAGTCTTCTTTATTCATCCATGCCTTCTCTTTCTCTTTCCTTTTCTGAGGAAGCCTGTGTTCCTTGCTGTACGGCGTCAAAAGTGGGATGAATCTTCAAGGTTTCTAAGACTTTGTGTTATGTTGTAACAGCTAAAGGATTTCACTTGAAATAAGAACCTGGGCTGCCTGGATATGAATGTATATTCAAATTTTGAGAAAGTTTTTGGAGAAATATGTCCAGAGCAGCTAGTTTAGTTCTTCTCACTATTAAGAAATGGCTTTTCCCCCCTAAGCTTTCATGAAGCTCTATGGTATTTTTTATCCCAATAATAATTTTCTTTTCTTCCCCCACAATCCTCATGTTGGTTCGTTAGAAACATTTTTCTTCAACCTTCAAAGGATTCCTGGTGTAAGAGATCTCCCAGATCTCTTGCCTTTGCAGCATGCTGTCTATTTTAGCTAATTTTATATAAATTCTTTCTCCTCACCTTGAATTATCCCGTAGCTCTTCCTATTAATCAAGATGTCGTTCTCTCTTTTCGAAGGTGTTATTTAGGCAGTCATTTTAGGTTTTATATAAATTTCGGTGATGTTCTCTCAGTGTAGTGCCAACAATCTTACAGTTCAGCAGGCCAAAGCACAGAAACATGGCAGGGACTGCTCACACTCTGGGCTCTTTTGCTTGTCTGCCCTGATGAGTTTCCACTGATGAATCAATCTCTTCCGTTCTTCTCTCCCTCCATTTTGCCCCGTCCTTTCCCTCCCTCCATCTCCTGTATTTGGCACTTAGGATATTGTGCTGGCCCGAGCAGAGGAGCTCACTTTTCATTTTCCCAAGCTTTCCACTCTCTTCCCTTCTCTCCTGCCAGTGCACACACATGGTGTATTCATACACATCAGTGTGCTGCTGAAATCTTGGAGAGATAGATTTGAAAAAGGTAAAGAAAAAATATTAAATACTTTTATCTTAAGAGGGCTATAGAAGAGAACTTCCATCTTAGTCTTTGCAGTTTATTGTTTAAATTAGTAACAAAAATACCATTTATTTTAGCAAATATAATCACATTTTGCAAACAAATACAGATTTTTGTAAGGAAGCAGATTTTCCATGAAAGGAAGCTTCTTTTTCTTTTGAACAGAAGTGAAAATAGAAGCTAACATATGAAGCTATTTTGACTTACATTATGATTAATTCATAAATAACCAAAAACTATGTTCAAATGCTTCTTTAAACTTAACCAGTAAAATCAAACAACATGATTTATTCACTTTGCTTGGTGCTGTTTTTATACAGTGATGTAACAGGCTAAGTATAATGATTTATACAAAGTACTATGCTTGGATTATTTTAACAATAATTTAATAGGATCTGAGACCAAATGGTGTATATCTGACTATTTCTGCTTTATTCATGCATCATGTAAATTGAATAGCCAAGTGTTTACAGGAAAACAAAGCTGGGATTGACATCAGGCATGCCTCTGTTCATACATACAGAACAGAATGCACTCACAAATAAGTCAAACACCCAATATCTGCAGAACATGAGGCTGTTTGGCACCTCTGGAAAAACTCCCATCATTCCAATGCCTCACCATCAAGTGAGGTACTTGCTCTCAGACACCCTCAAGATTCTGACTTCTGTATTTGTGCATGCCATGAGTAATGCTGCTCCGTGATTAAAAAAATAGGACTGATAAAACAGACACAAAAGCTCATACAGTAAAAACTCAGTAAAACACCTAATGATGATGAGCTCTTTATATGTGCAATCCGAGTCCTCAATTCATCTGTGTCCAGAAATTAAATTCTTTTTCCCTTGATTTATAGAAAACCCATTACAGAGTAACAGCTCAATCCTGTTTTTTTTTTTTTTTGTGCTCCTGGGGTTAGAGGAGTTTTACATTACAAATAAATTTCAGCAAAGTGAAGGGTTTGTCCCCAGTTTTCCTCATTTAAATATATAGAATTACACATATATAAATGTTCCTCAGAGAAATCACTGTTATAATTGCTTTGGATAGACATTATCTGTCTATACCATAAATATTTGAGCCACAGAGCTCCGGGGTCTAATTTCTGCCACGATCAATCAGTGCTACTGAAATTCCTGTATTATGTAGTAATTGAAACCCTGAGAAAATCTTCAAGCCCAGTTGAATTCAACAGTTTATCCTGAGTAAAGAGAGAAGAATTTAATGTTATACTGAGCAACATTAAACTGAAGAGAAGGCAAAGTTGTTAGGGCCTGCTCCCGCTTTTGTCGTTGAAAAACATCTTGTATAAACCCTTTACAACACTAGGGAGATAAAATCCCATTTAAAAGGAGAACACCAAATTCCTATAGGATTGTAGAAATTATTCATGAGAGTTTCAAGTTAGGAGATTTCAGCTCATACTTTGGTAAAAAAGTGGACCTCACATTTTGTACTCATTTCCTTTAATAACTAAGTATAAAGATATCCTATTAAATCTAAATATACTTCATTTGCCAAGAGCTACACTAAAAACTCTTAAAACTGCAATAAAATCACAGCATTTTGAAAACCTGAAATAAATAATTTTATTGTTGTCCTTACAAATTTCAAAATTCAGAGCATACTCAATGCAAATTTTTCATAAAATTGTTTGAAACTGCATTATGTTTTGCCACTTTAGGGTATCATATGAAACGATACAGCTAAATGAATAAATTAATGTTAATTGTCTATAAAGAGGTCAGATGCTGTGGTTTGATGTGTTAATAAGAACGTAGGGCCTAACTGTAAGATCATCTTTAATTGCAGAGAAAATAACTTTTAAACTGAGAATTTTTTTCAAATTGATTAAAAAAATCCAGGAAGATATGTTTGTAGAACTCTATACTCACACACAGAGGCCGACACAACACAAAAATTGAAAAGCACTTTGTACAAAGCTGCAAAGAGTTCCAGCTTCACAAATCAGTGCCAAAGCAAACAAAGACCATGATGTGGCAGCAAATGAAAATTCCCCATTAAAAAAATGATGAATGATAGAAACCTCCTAAAAACAGAAAACTCCTCTCAATCCAGGAAAACACAGCCTGTAGCTTTTAATAACTGAAGAGATGTGATGTGGAATCTCCGGGACTTTGCTTGGGTATTTTTCTTTGTTAGAATTCAAAGGAAGAGCTCATTGCGTTTCTGTAGGTAGAGAAGATTTTTCCTCACTGTGCTACAGAAAAAGTGTCTGTTGGGCAGGGGAGAAGGGAAACTAAAGAATGAGGTTGCATAGGAGTACACCATGACTTTGCTGTTGCCAAGTCCTTCATAACGACTTCCAGAACTGGCTTTGCACTTATGTAGGGCAAGAAGGGAGAAGAAAGTGAACAACACAGTGCTGCTTCTCCAGCCCTCACATTTGGCCAGAGTAGCAAGGCTGGCCAGGAGCACTGCACAGATGGCATCAGGGGCAGAAAAAGGAGACAAGTTTTCCTTGCAGCACTTGGAGTGGTACAGTTACCAAGCTCTTAAAGACTACAAAGTGCCTCCCAAAGTAACAAGTTAAGATTAATTAAATCTTAATTAATTGTATTATAAATAGCTATTAAAAAAACATTGTAAAATTAGCCTATCTCTGTGTTTCTTAGGATCCAACGTTACTGGGGTTTAAGATTTTAGCTGCTGCTCCACTAATGTCCAAATCTGAAAATAGAAAATGCTTATTTGCCTTTTAGAGTTACTTCTGAAAAAAACTACACAAGTTAGCAAACTGAGGGGAGATAAACAACCTCAGTGATGTACAGGGCACAATTATGGAGTGACCTGGGTGATGGGTAAAAGCCCTTGGGAAACCCTTGGTGCCAGACAGATTTAGGAGTATCCCATGCTATTTAAAGGCCTGGCACGACTCGAGGTGTTAATAAGAAAAGAGCATCGCTTTACACTGCACTTCTCCCCTTTCCTTTCCTGTCCCGTGCTGCTGTGCCTGTGCACAGCCAATGGTGCTGCTTTCACTGGAAGTTTTCCCACTTTCTGTGAACACCTCAAAATAATCTTCCAGCGTCGTTGAGACCTCTCAAGCATGTCAGCTGTCGGCATCAGCCCCTGTCCCCAGGGACTGGCGTGCAGCTGGAGGAGTGGGTGGCAGCGCTGCGTGCAGCCCGGGCTGGGCTGGAGGCGTAGGGCACAGCGTGTTCATGACAGCTTCCCCTGACAGGGGACACTGTGTGTTTGGAAGTTCAAGTTTCATCATGCGACACAGGTTTAGGAGGCATCAGGATCAGGGCTTGGCTGCTGAGGTTTAACATTTCTCTTGCTAAAATAGCTGCCGCGCCAGGTGCAACCGTCTCAACAGAGGCAGTGAATTTCATTTGCAAAACACCCTGAAACAACCCTTCACAATATGAAACAAAGTGCATAAGCTTAAAAAGTAACTCTTTTAGGACTGTGCTATCTAAATGTAAACATGCAGCACGAGTGAGGCGGTTACCCAGAGCAGTGGTACAGTCAGAGCAGGAGCAGTGCGAGACCCTCAGCCTTTTCAGAGTCCGGTTACGGCTGGACCAGGTGATGGTTTCTCTCTTTCTCGGTGCTGTTCGATGGATAAGAACACAGGTTAGGAGGCACCAAGGACAGCACTGAACGCTTGTCTGGTTCAATCCCAAACCTGCGGGGGATACCAATGACCACCCTCCCCATCAGAGATCTCCAAGGGCACCGTCCGGAAGCCCGGCCCTTACCCGCTGCCGCTGGTCGCTGAGGCAGAAGGTGCAGATGGACCGAGGCGCGGAGGCACCGGGTGGCGAGCAGGGCTGCGGGGGCTGAGCGGGCTGCGGGCAGGGCTGTGAGCAGGGCTGCGAGCAGGGCTGCGGACCGGGCTGCGGGCAGGGCTGCTCGGCGGCCGCCGCCTCGTCCTGCCGGCGCTGCTGCAGCAGCAGCACGTTGGCCAGGTGCGAGATGTAGCTGGACGCCAGGCGCAGCGTCTCCACCTTGGAGAGGCGGCGGTCGGCCGGGCGGGTGGGGATGAGCCGGCGGAGGGCGCCGAAGGCCGTGTTGACGCTGTGAGTGCGGTCCCGCTCCCGCGCGTTGGCCGCCGCCCGCCGCCCGCCGCCGCCCCGCGCCCGCCGCCGCCGCCCCGCGCCCGCGGCCCCCCGCTCCTGCCCCGCGCCCGCCGCGCCCCCGCCGCCCCGCATGGCGCCCGCCGCCGCCCCGCCGCTCCATCACTTTTATGCGCGGCAGGTGCCGCATCGCCCCTGCTCGCCCCGTGTCCCCGCCGGCCGCGCTTGGCGGCTGCTCTCGGCCGGGGGCCGCCGCCGCCGCACCTGTCGCGGCCCCGGGCTCGGCACCGGCTCCGCGGAAAACCCCCCGCTCCTCCTCCTCCCGCTGCCGGGGGGGCCTCGTCTGCGGCTCCCGCGGGAGCAGCGCTCCCGCATCCACCGGCGTGACCGATCCTTGGCTCCTCGTGGGGTGGGCAATCCAATGTGGTTTTTGCCCATTCTGCGCCCCTGTGTTTCGTGTCTGTTCCAGCCGTGTGTATACGAGTGTGTGTGTGCATGTGTGCCACAGGATCATTCAGGCTGGAAAAGACCTCAGAGATCATTGAGTCCAACCTTTGACCGGTTGACAAGATGATGACCTGGTCAACAAAGCCATAGCATTGAATGTCATGTCCAGCTGTTTCCACCTGAACACCTCCAGGGGTTCCACCACCCCCCTGGGCAGCCCCTTCCAATGCTTGACAGCCCTTCATGTGATGAAATTCTTCCTGATGCCCAGCCTCAACCTGGAGACTTTGTCCTCTTGTCCCTTCACTAGTTGCCTTGGAGAAGAGACTGACCCTCACCTGGCTACAACTTCCTTTGAGGTTATATTTTGGCTGGAGTGGGCTAATAGATGGAGGTGGATTTCATCACCTTCCTCAGACTACACTACACACACACACACACACAAATCCAATTTCTCATTCTGTTCAGAACGAGTGTCTGCCTCAATCATTTACTTATTAAAAGGTCATCATAAGCACTAATTGATTACACCTCTTTTCTTCATAAAAATTTGACATCTTGCCTGAGCTCAGAGACTCATGAAAGGTCATGGCAGAGGTTTACTCAAATGAATCATCTCTACCTGATTAAGCAGCTTTGACTGACTGTCCTTCTGTGGTCCTGGAAGGTTATTTGTGGTGACCTAAATATTAACCTGGAAGGTTATTTGTGGTGGCCTTCTTCCCAAATCAGGGCTGGATGAGCAGTCATATCTCTCTAATCATGGGGTAAGCACTAAGGATAGGCAGCTGCTGGGACTGTTTGGATGGGACTTGTGCCCTCTCAAAATACAGCTGGTACCAACAGGCAGGGCTACAACAGCAGTACATTCTCTGGCTGGGATGGCAGAGTGATGGTTTATGTTGGTTGCACTTTCTCTTTGGAGTGCAAAGGAAGTCGTAGGAAAAAATGGACAAACAGCTCTGTCGGCCAGTTGCAGCACTATCCTACCTTGGCCTATTAATGAGCAACACTTCTTTCATGTGATTTTCCTTTTTATTACTTGGGAGAAAGAGGGGGAAAGTCTTTTGATTTCCCATTGGATGATGTTTTGGAGATTTTTGTGATTTCCACAGCAAAATTTTGCTGCAATAAAATTAGCTTGTGGTTGAGGTGTTTGATAGCAAAGGCTGAAGAAATTAAAGACTGGATGGGCAGGTGTGTGCCATGCTATTGATCCAGAGGAATTCCTTTGGAGTGAGAGCAGGATGTGGCCCTTCATCATGAGATGCTGGGGAAAGCTGTGCTCAAAATCATGCAGTTTTCCTAAAGTTTGTGAATATAACCATATCCTCCTCTCACAGTAGGATATTCTGTCTGCTTAACCATTCAAAAAGCAAATGATCTAGAAAGTTCTGGAGTTGAATTTCGATCCTTAGAAGTGCTGCTTTTTTGAAGTCTCCAGGTCAGCCTGCCCTCTCCTCCATGCAGGTTTCTTCCTTTTTGTCACCTCCAATATTTTTAGAATGAAATTCCTGACCAGAAAAAGTCAATGAAAAAGCTCCCATTGACTGTAATGGAGGCAGGATTTCACCCTTGATATGTTCTGGTAGATGAGCAGTGGAGGTAACTGATTCTTTGTCAGACTCACTCATTTGCTTACCTGTGTTTTCATGTCCTTACCATCTCAGTTTCTTTGTTTTTTCTTTTTTTTAAAATTATTATTGAAAGTAAACCAAAACAAAATCAACCCCCTCCAACAAAAAGAACCACGAGACAAAACTAAAACTGTTATTCTCAAAGTCAGAATTTCTGGGTTATTTGATAAACCAAGAAGGAGAAAAGGAATAAGCGATACTCAGGAAGAAAATGATGCTGTGTCTGCAGAGAAAACCAGAATGATTATCTGTGACTTTACAGCAATAGCTAATTTGGGGGTTAAGGACAAAGGAGCGGCTGAATGATTCTTGTTCTGTTTCCAAGGCAGTTGGAAATAGTAATGCAAGAAATGAGGGGTTTTTTTGGTTAGATAAGGAGTCTTGTACAAAGGCCACAATGCTGGTGACTTTAATTACTAGGTTATTGATTGGGATAATATTTATGCAAGTGCTAAGGGGAGCGTATTCCTCAAGGCAGGTGCAGCATTGCTGTTATTTTACAATTTGCTGAATCGCTAATAGCGAGCAAGAGTGGGGCTGCATGAATGCAAAACAGAAGAGCGGGCAATATTTTATGTGCAGTGATAAGGTTTTGCCTGAAATTTGCCTTCGTGCTACATGGAGAACGTTATCTGATATCCATTGTAAGGAAGCATTCAACAGTATTCAAAAGACTGGAAATATGAAGTATCTCACTGATTAGTTGCAGTCTAGTGGCTGGTATTTCTTTAATTTGCCTTTATTTTTTGAAGAACAGCGTTAATAGGAAATAAAAAAAAAAA
>VZDJ01000594.1:3512957-3602000 GCA_008694505.1 Cyanoderma ruficeps | reverse complement strand
GTTCACTTGTTTAAAAAAAAAAAAAAAGACATTCAGAGATAAAAATGCCTTTAAAAAGAAGTACTTGAATGTTTGCAGCCTCATTCTGTGCCTGCAGGTCACGCTGACTTCAGTGAGACACTTGTTTATTCAAGAGAAGAAATATGGCAGTATCCTATGGACTAAATTTTTTGGGTTTTTTCCCCAACTGTTCATATTTTTCTGCCTCACTCCACGGTGCATCTTCCCACATGCTGTGTTTTCCGAAGGATTGTTCTGTTTGCTTTCTCCATCAAAGCCATTACGCATACACATGTATTTTTATTTCTGCATACAATATTGCTCGCACGTATGAGAAGATATATCTGTGTTGTAGGCAAAAGCTGCACAGATCTTGTACAGATTTCCAAACCACTGTTATTAAGTGTTTTATTAACCAGGATACTTCTGCAGTGCTTACCTGATGCAGCAGGTGCAGGCTGTACTTCCATCCCATTTGACAGAAGGGAGAGTCCAGCTCTAACAAAGAGAAACAAATAGAGGATGTTGATGGCTAGAAATGTCCACAGAGCTGCAAATAATAATATATTTGACAAAATGTTATCAAGTATGTGTCTGTCTCAGACTTTGCCTAGGTGTGACAGCTGTCCTTCACAAACCTGGGTGATGGAGTTGTCATTTTGCTGCAGTTTTTAATAAATGTCACTGCCATAAAATACCTGTTGATTGAAGACTCTTTGAAATAGTGTTTTACTCTATACAGGTTCTTTAAGGGAGTGATTTTAAGGAGAAAAGATTGAGGAGTAGTCAAAATATGGGATGGTGCAAGAGAATCTTTTGGAGAAGGAGGACTTGCACAGAGCATGTTAAATGAGGAAAGGTTAATCAAGAGGTAGACTTAAGGGTTCATGTGTTAAAATCCTGTCAGGTGGGATGGTGAACCTTCCAGATTGTAATAAATATCCTGCACACATTTTGAGCTCTCAGTCTGCTACTGCAGTGCAAGTTCCCAGGCAGGGGAGGAGCAGGAGCATCTCTGCCCTGCACTGCTGGTAGTTGATTAATATGGGATCTAACAAGTCCCTTCTTGATATTCTAGCCAGCCAGATTTAGCATGACACTTATCTCTTCACTTGCAATCTCTTCACTTACAATCTCTGTTCTTCATCTGAATTGATCTGTGCCACGATTCTCCGGTGTGTTAATGAGTTTTCTGTGTGGTGGAGTGCTAGAGGCCTTGTTAAACACCAGGGACATCCTGCCTACTGCATTTTATTTATACACCCACTCTGTTACTCTTGACAAAAAGAAGCTGAGTTGTTTATCTTTAAGTTTTTGACAAAAAATTTGTCTTACTGTAATTTTCTCTGCTCTGGCTGCCCACAGAGGCAAATCCAAATATATTATTCACCTGCTATTTCAAAACCATTTAAACTTGCCAAGTCTAAGTGGTGTTTTACACCATTGTGCTGATACTCTCAAAGTTGTTATTAACTGCCTCAGAAGTAATTTTTGATTGTGGTTGCATTCAGCAGAAAGATGACAAGGCATGTTCTTCTCTCTGTCAGGCTGAAGCGATTTAAGGACAATACACCTGCCCTTGGAAACAAAATGTTTTGGAAGCAGTGTTTCTGCAGAGTCTGTTTTGTTCATTAAAGCTGCCAGAGCCCTCCCTTGCCTGCTGTCTTATTTCGCTGCTTTTTAAATCCATCCTGACAGAGCTGGGTTAGTGTTTGGGAAGATGTTGTCTAGAACTTTCAGCTGTTGTGCATGGTTTGGGAGCTGAGATCCTTTGCTAATCCATTTGGAAATCCCTGTGTTGGTGAGAAACCAGATGAAGAGAAACCTTAGATGAAGCTGTGGTAGATTGGATCTCTTTGTGTAGCTGGCTGGCTGGCCAGGAGGGGCTCTCCCAGTCTCGTGTACTTTGCCTCAAACATGAATCCATGCCTCAAACATGCACTGCAGAACTGTGGTTTTATAGGGAAGAGGGAGTGGGAGCACCACCCAGCACATCCTGTGCTCTTCAGACTCTTCTCATGACAAAGCACCGACAGCTCGTGCTCTCTGTCCACTTCCAGGTGCTGTCACATGGTGGTGAATCTGTGTAGTGTTTTACCACCCCACATCCCGTGTTTTTGCCTTTCCTGAGACTAAGGGTTGCTGGATCTGTTTTGCAATGTCTCACGATCCAGGCTTATCAGCTTGGATCATTGATGGAAATCCAGCTTTTCTGGAGTTTTCTAGGTCACTGAGAAGCAGAATGTATAGTATTAAATAGGCATTGAATTTTCACTCAGACCCATGTTTGCTTGGGTTTTTCTTTTTTTTCTTTTTTTTTTTTCTTTTTTAATAAAGGTGGAATGGTGCTGTAGAAATCCAACTGAATTTTAGTTATAAAAAATACTCAGCTACTGTAATAATGAACAGGAACATGAGATGTAGAATCATCCAGTTGTGTGGAACAACTATTGCAGACACTTCAAAATGCTTATTGCAATTTGATTTGTTCCATCTTCCCCTCCCAATCATAGTTACATCTGCCAAAAAAAAGCTTTTTTCATCCCATACTTCTATTTTTACAATATCTTTTTATGAAGAGCACTATCCTGCACAAGATTTTGTAGGTACTTTAAAGAATGTATTTCCAACAATATCTTTAAAGTGCTTAGAGCTGACTAATCCAAAGATATCCCAAAGCCCATGAAAGAAATATAATTGATTGTATAATTACCACAGCTTCTGCAATATCACTGCAACCGAAGTCGTTTGTACGGTTTCTGTCCCTCTTCTCAGCATCTAGTCTTTTCCTATGAAGTTCCTCAAAATCTGACATTCTTCAGACACTTCACTTTGTTCTCCTTAGTGCTTCAATTCCACAGAAGTATTTCTGTTAGCAAAGAAATCTCTGATCATGATTCCATAGTTCAAATTAGATTAAAGGACAGATTCAATTTCAGTCACTTAGGTCCAGGTCAGAACTGACTCCACTGCCACCAGCTGAATTAATCTGTCCCTGCACCAGTGTAGCTGGTGGCATCATCAGAACAATTAGAAGCTTTAAGCTGCTATTGGAAATTATTGATATTAGAAGCTGCATGAAGGTAAATTCCTTCCTGTTCTCATTTTTTGCCGGACAAGTTGAAGAGGAATATATGTACGTGCATAAAAACATAAAGCTGTTTTGGTTTCAAGTGTGTGTTGTAAAGAAGACAGCCAACTTTTCAGGGCCGTGTGATCCTACAGTTTATAATAAAATTGTCCCATCCCTGACCTTTTACTCACATTTGAGGCAGGAGGAGTAGATACTTTTATCTTCAAACTGGAATGTGGAAAGTTTTCTAAAAAGTTCCTTTAATCAATCACTAATTAAACCTGAAAGTTTTTATGTGATAATTTCACAACTTGGGAAAAATAAAACCAAAGCAATGATCTACTGAAAATAGAATTTACTCTAAAATACTGTAATTGAAAAGAGTGTTTTGGAAGCCTAAATCCACAGCTGTTGGTGAAGATGTATTCAGTGGTTCTTTGGAGCTGAACTAATACAGTTTAATAAATAATAGGTGAATTACAGCAAACAAAGGGTTTACAGTCTAAAATCTTAAAAGAATATTCTGTTATGCCAAACAAACATGGAATGATGCCAGTATTATGCTTTTGGAATTAATTTCTAGCTCTGTCAGAGTAGATAATATCATATAAAATAAGTCTAACTAAGCTAGTTAGATTAGGGACCTGTGCAGACCAAAACAATCTCATGCCTACTGCAAGTATATGAATGAATCTTTATTTTTTTGTGGTTTTATACCTATAGAATCTTTATCTTGATCCTGTTATATGGTAAGTCTTTTACACATATTAGAGATTGCACACAGAAGATCAAGCTCAGACACAGAAAACCCACTACAAAGATTATTTGACCTTTCTTGGGGTGCCTAAGGGGATATCACTTGGGAAAGATAAATAATTCTCATTAAGATTCCTGCTGACAGTTGGCAGACCAGGTGGTCCTGCAGAACACAAGGCAGACAAGTGCAGGGTCTCTCATCCTGAGTCTTTAAAGATTGTGCAGGTATGAAGTGGCTTATTGGTGCTCTGAATTAAACCAAATTCTTTGTTTTAGTTTCAACAAGAGCTGTTTACCTTGTGTTTTCTGCACATGCCATGCTGCCTCCCTGGAATGTGCCCAATTTGCTCTCAACCTTGCAGCACATTTTGGAGTCTTGTAGAACTCTCCTTTTGTGTGTTCCTCTTTAGTTTATAACAACCAGAATTTCCAAGCTGCCTTGTGGGGTCCCCTTAGGCTGGGATGGACCACTGCCCACTGTCCAGACCAGTGCTCTTCCCTCCCAGTGCAGCTGCTGGATCTTTCCCAGAAATATCCAGCCTTTCCTTGCTAGAAATACTGACTCATGTCACAGGTTGTCCTTTCTCACTGCAGACTGTCACTAACTGCTCTCTGCCCAAGATTCCTGCTTCACTCTGGGCCAACACACACGGCCAAGGTGTTTCAAACACTGTCCCAGAACTACTGTGTGTGTGATCTCAGCTTTCATGGGAACAGAGGAAATGCAGATAATACAGGAGAGAAGGAAACTTGAGTTCCTGAATTGAGCATGCCTGATGGAGAGCTGTCTGGATTCACAAACACACCACGCCTCTGTTATGGGCAAAGCGAGCCCTGCATCTTTGTTAAAAATCTCTCTAGTTAAGTGATCAAACTTACGGCTTTACTAAAGCCATTCCTGACTGGAGATTTAAAAAAAAATAATCCTTTTGAAATGAATGACACTTAAATTAATTTGCTGTTTTTGTCAATTCTATCTAAACCTCCACTGCAATCATTGATGTTACTTACAGGGAGAGAGAGCAGTAAGTCAACTGTGTTTGTATGGGTAGAGTACATAAAATTTCTTGGTGCCTCTATTGTCAGTTCTCATTTTTCCAGCTGTACTTGCTGGTTCTTTTGGACACTTTGCTCTCTATAGTAACCCACTGCCAAATCTTATAAAACAACATTTCCTTTTATATCAAGAATGCTACCAGAGCCCTGTAAAAAGGAATTCTGTTCTTGTGTCTGGCATTAAGAGAGTGTGGTTAAAGAAACTGCAGTTTGACATATCCATCAACTGTATTGAAAATTATTTCATACAGGAAATAACGGCTTTCTGCTGAGATCATTAAAATGAAATTCTTGACTTGTCTTGGGATCTTTGAAGGTGTGGAGAGGCAGATGTGCACAGTTCTGTCCCTGTTAGGCACATATCTGCCTGCTGACCTGCCTTCCAGGCAGACCTGAATAAGTTGCTTGCCTGAAAGGTGCTGTACAAAGGCTCATAACTCACTTTCCAGGCAGACAAGAACAGGTACTTGTCTGGGAGACAGCCCTTTGTTGATAACCTGCCTCCAAGGCAGATCTGTCTAGTTATCTCTGCTGTCTTTGAAGCAGCTCCACACAGAGTTGTGTGTCCTTAGCGGGCTTGCTGCTGCCTGCCTGGGAGGTGCTCGTGCTGATCATCTTCCTTCTAGAAAATCCTGAGCAATTAGTTACCCCAAACAGCACCTCTCCAAAAGGGACATTTACAATATGAGCTTGCAAACGTGTTTAGTTCTGACTGATCACTGTGTCTGGAGTTCTCTGTTAACCTCCCATGTATAAGGACTGTAACAAACATCCCTCTCCCACGTTTAGAAAAATCAAATAAAGAAGTTGTCAAAAATTTCTGCTAATATAGCACAGAGCTCACATGTGCTGGTTTCTGTGCCAGTAATCAGGCTGCCAAACTTGCTGAAGGGAAGGAAGGCAGTAAGGGAGACTTTTAAAAAAAAATTTCAAAATTTTTATGCTGTGTTGAAGGACTAAAGGGAAGGTGGACACTGCATTTCAATGTTCAGTCTTTAAAATGGCATCTAATTATTATGTCAGGGATCCAGTTCTCAGTCACTTATACAACATCCTAAGTGCTACATGCTCATTTCTAATCAAAGAAATGCTTTATTTTACTTGAAAAAAAGAGAGTAATTACTAGTAAGCTGTAAAATACAATTTCATTTCTTTTCCTTTGTGATTGCAAGTCAGATATCAGAGAGAAAAGAGATACTGAGAAAAAAGATTCATATACATCAAGGCCATAAACCAGCAGCAGTTAAGTCACCTGATAAAGGATAGATCAGATATGAAGCATTTTTGTTTGGTGCAATATTGTTGTGTAAGTATATCAATGTAATTCTGCAGTAGGTTGGTTGCAGTTGGTTATAATCACTCTGGCAGGCATGGAATGAGCCCGGAATTAGGCTCTTATTTTAGTTCTGCTTGTGTTTTGTGGAGGAAGCAGGGATTTTACTTTAGATATGTTAGTCCTGCATCCCGTGTGACACATCCCATGTGTTTGGAAAACATTATGTTAACTCAGGAAGTGCAGCAGTTCATGGTAGGCACTGCAGTACCTGTTGGTCCTACTCTGTTTCTTCTTGTAGTCTGATCCAGTTCATTCTGAACTCGTATCTGCTGTCAGGGATAATTTCTCCCTCTTTCAGTCCCCCTAAATCTCTCAGCTGGGGTTCTCTGCATGAAGAGCGCTTAGGGACTTTGTCCCAGCAAAGGTGTGTGGCCACCCTCATGCAGAATGCAGGAGCACTTTGCTGTAGGGAGACACATGCCCAGTGCAAGCTGCTCCCAGCTTGTGGCTGCCCCAGTATGATTTGTATCCTACCCGTGGATGCTTGGAATGTGGGATTTCTGCTGCACAATTCTGCACATGGGCTGGGGAACAAGGAGGATATTCCCCCTCTCCTTATAGGCACTCTAGTGCCTCTGTATCATAAGAGAAAAATGATTAAAAAAGACAATCTTGTACTTGGAAAGGAAAGCAGTGAATTTTATATTAGTGCTTTAATTCTGATCTAGGTTAGTTTCATAGTATGGAAAGGCTTTCTTCTCCCTCTCCTGCCTAAATTAATTTCACTCATTGGGCATGAGGAATAAAAATTAGGAGCCTGAAGTCATGCTGTGATATCCAGAAATACAGGTATGATCCCCTTTGGTTTTTTCCTCATCTTTCTTTCCCTCAACCTCTTTCACCCCATCTTTATTCCAGCGTATTTTGACTAATGATTGTGGCTGAAGAAATTGAAATCTGCTCATGAGTATTTCTCAAGCAGACTAAGTTTGTCAGCTAAATTATTCATTGTGAAATAGCTCCTCAGAGGCAAGGACTATACTTAGTGCGGTGGTGACCAGACTGGACCTCTGGGTATTGCCACAACAGTCGGATGCAGCGTTGACAACATTCACAGTTTCCAAGGAGCACAAATGACAACACAGATCTCTCCATCACACTTGGGTGAGGTGGAGCTGAAAATCAAGACCTGCTCATGAGATGAAATTTAGGTGCTGAGAGGGGAGCAAATGCCCAGTTACAAATAAGAAGTTGCAAGTGCTAAAATGTAGTGAAACTGGAAATAATATTTGGGTGTAGGATATTAAAATTCTGCCTTCGTGCGTCCAATCACTTCCCCAGCCTGTAATTAATCAGGGCTACTTTGTTTCTAAACCAGATAGAGATTGTTGCAAGTTACCAGATATCCTGGTGTTATGTGCCACTAACTGGTGTAGCTTTTGATCAGCAGGACTGAGACCATACTTATTGGAGTTCATATTTTGCTTTCTACAAGACCTGGAAATGTTTATAATAAAATGATGTGCTGTTACATATGTATCAGTTGATAATAGGTGTCAAGTTACCAGTCTAAATATGTTTGAGGAGTAATTTGAATAGTACATTTGAAACATCAGAGTTTATTGAAGAAAATGTTCAAACCTCAGGTTTTCATCAAAGAATTTGAAGGGATTAATAGGAAGCAATTACTTAGGAAGAAATTCTTCCCTGTGAGGGTGGGGAGGCCCTGGCACAGGTTGCCCAGAGAAGCTGTGCCCACCCCATCTCTGGAATTGTTCAAGGCCAGGTTGGATGGGGCTTGGAGCAATCTGGGACAGTGGCAGGTGTCCCTGCCTGTGGCAGGGAGTGGAACAGGATGAGCTTTAAGGCCTTTTCCAACACAAACCATTCTATAATTGTATGACTTTATTTTTATTGGTGCAGTGTACTTTTCTAACTCAGCATTTTGGAGTTTGCCAAATGTGTTGCAAAAAAGTCCTCTGGTGCTCTTCTCTGTGTATTTTGAGAAACTTCAAGCACTAAAGAGAAGACTTTCAATGATATGGACAGAAGAAAAGAGATACTGAAATCCAGTGACTGTGCTGGGGAACTGAATCTGCAGTAGACATGGGTAACCAAACCTCTGAACCCTCCAAGCTTTATTGAATTCAATAAAGGGTAACACAGATCTGAGCTCTCCATAGTTATTAGTTTGAGTTTTGTGATGCTGAAGTCCCTGCCAGGCTTTTGCTGATACTGACTATGTTCTGCAACTCTATCCTGCATAACAAAATATTTCCTCACACAGTTTGCCATGGTCTCCTATACACAGTAAGAATGATGAGTGCAATTACCAGCTGGAAGTGAAGTGGAAAAACCTCAGCTTGTCCTCAGTTCATAACCCTTCACTGGATCAAATCAGACACTCAGGGCATTTTAGAAACTCAGGCCAGCTTCTTATGCACAGCATTTTTTACACCTTGGTCAAGGTTACTTTGTGGGGTGTGAATACCCATTCTGATGCAGTGGGTAGAGAGTAAATTGCCTGGAAGTGCTATTTTAGACATGAATGGAGAATATTTACTTCCACCCTTTACTTGGGCCAGACTTTTTCCCAGGCATTATGTTTCCAGGGTGAGCTATGACCTGTTTTTCATTTTCTCCTGGCTGTTTCTCTCAAAAAATGGGTCTGTCTCTGTGCTCCTTTCCAAATGAAATCCCACTGCTCATCCTGTTTTTAAACCAAATCAGCATTCCACCCCATCTCCTTTTGGCCACCTGAGATGTAATAATTTAGATGCTTTGGGAAGGAAAAACAGCCACTAAATGTAGTGATAGAGAGAAATGCGTTAGAGTAAGCATTAGTCCTACAAAATGCAGAAGTCCTTGATTCTGGATTCTTGTGATTTTCTGCCTGTTTTGGAGTTGGGTTATGACTGAGCTCTGATTCATGCTGCAGTTTTTTCTTGATGGGATTGCAAAGTTTATTAGTGCCGTCTAAGTGTTTGTACTGATAAACTGTTTTAGGGATACAGGGCATTTGAGTCTCTGCCAGGTTTGGTTAAACTAAGCTCAAAGATTTTAAAACCACTGAATAGACTGCCAAAATCAAGGCACACAAGCAAGCTCTTGCATATGTTTTTTTCCCCCGGAACACCCATGCAAAAAGCCTAACTTATCTCACCCCTCCCTGAACTGTAGACTTTCCATAAGCCTTGTTTGTCCCTGACGTCCTTTTAAAGCTGGGGCTAAGCTTGCTCTGCCTTTCCTCCATCGATCTGACTGACATCAGTCATCAGTCTGACTTATATCCACACAGCCTCTGCCTGTCCTGGGGCCTTGAAACTTCTCCCAGCTGGCTTCTGTACCTTCAGCAGGGCTCTGGTTTTGGCCTTGCACCGCCGTTTCTCTGCTGCATCTTTTCATTAAGGGTGGATCCATCCTGGTACAGTGCGTGGGCCCATTCTTCCTATCCCTGTGCCTTTTGGCCTTTGCTGGATTTAAGCTCAGCAGAAACACACGACAGAACAGCAGGCAAGCAAATCAAGACATATTTTCCTGCAAAATATTTAAAGTCTTCGTCACTTCTAACACAGCATGTAAGGAACATATTTTCCACTTCCATTAGCTGAATTTGTCTCTCATCATTACATCATCTCCGAATCACGGGCTCTCTTCTCTTGGTGCATGTCCAGGAGTGCACCTTGCCCAAAGGCAAGAGGGCAGCTTTTGCTCACTCTGAGTTTACTTGTAGATTGGAGAGCATGAAAAAAAAAAGTGCTACTGGCATGGCCAGCAGCTAAATGTCAAAATTTGGCTCTAAGACAATACTACTTAAACTATTTCTCTAAGTAAGTGCTCCTTACACAAGGAGGGATTGAAGGATCAGACTCATAGCATTGTAAAATCACTCTCTTAGGAATATTCAGAATTGCCTAGAACATTTTGAATCTAATTCTCCAAACCCTCAGGCAGCTTTGAATATCTCAGCTCTAATACATTGAAATAACAGACACTGATATAAAAAAATGAGAGGGTGATACTCCGTTTTACCCAGGCGATTTCCCTCAGGGACGGCCGGATGACTGCGGAGCTCTGCCAGCTCCTCGCTCCTGGGCAGGACTGCACCGAAGTCACTCACCGGGCACCCCTGTGCCCACAGGAGCTCGGGGTCTGCCCCAAAGCCGTGTCCTGCTGTTCTAAGGGAATTTTTTGGTGGCAGGTGTTGCTGTTACATCAGCAGACAGACCAGCCGTCCCTGCCCACGGTGCCGCTGTGCCGCCGCTGGTTCTGCAGCGGGCTGGAAACCTCCTGCTATAGAGGCAGCCTCGAGGCAACGCAGCGCAAAATTTCACCCTGATCTCTGCATTGCATGGATTTTTAAAGGTTTTTTTATCTTACTTTCCCAGATGCATTTCCTTAGGGAAATTTTTACAGCTCTCAAAGCTGCCGGGACTTGCTTTTCCCGCTGTCTGTGGGCAGAGGATGACGATGGCCGGGATGCGCTTCATCCCCAGCGCCAGCCGGGCTGCGGCGGCTCCCGGCACGGGTACCACGAGATGGCACTGCGTTCCTGCTCTTCGCAGCAGCCTCAACTTCACTTTAACCTTGCTCCGAGTTAAGTATTTCATCAGAAGGATTTCTTCTGAGCAAAGATTTTATTTTCCCTCAAAAAAAACCTGAGCGGGGAAGATTGTTTTTNTTTAAATATAGAGGCTGTAAAAGAAGCTGGCGGAAACTTCAGGGTTTAAAGGGGCAACTTAAGGGGATGTTTTTCTTAGCGTGGCACCCAGTTCATCACCTCAGGTCACCCCACAGCTGCAAATCTTGCAGTTGTGCAAGGGGACAGAAAATGTCACGCAAGCATCAGAATCTGGTTACCTGGTTGTATGCCAAATTCACAGTTTTTGTAATTGTGATGAGTTGTTTCCTTTTGAAGAAAAGTTTTTCACTTAACAACTCTTCCTGTTTCTTTTTTCCTACCCTTTTCTTTCTTTTTCTTTAATTCCAAAGTCTCTAAGGGGTACAGTCAAGTCTCTGACTGGGAACAGGGATGGGGATGGGGTGAGTAGTGGGGACAGGATAAAAGAGTTATTTTTTTCTTATGTGCTATCAACTGAAGAACACCTTGGAATGTTTGAAATTAGATTATTTTATAAATATTGTATTACAAGACTATAAACACTGAAATAATCACTTTGTAAATACTTGTTTGTAAGAATCATGTGTTTAATTCCTTCAGCTGAATGTCTGAGGACAACACAGGAATACATTCAGTACAAGGAGGATAAACTCCCTATGCCATCAGTTTTCTCCAGTAATTAATATTACATTTAAACTGATAATTATGCAAATTATTTTTGAACAAAATGCTATTTGAGGTATTTGCAATTTAAAAAATTACATTTTAATGTGATCTTTGCTGTCTTATGTGAGCTTACATTATGCGTGTTGTTGTAACAAGAAAAACGAAAGAGGAGAAAAAAACTCCTTGAAAACAATTTCTCTAAGGCTGCCAGGTAGGTAAAATCTTAATTTACATTGCAGACATTGCTTGAGACTCAGAAGGGAATAAATACATGGAGACAGCCTGTTCCAATCCTTTCAGTGCTCCACAGTACCGAGAGATGCAACTCCTGCCCTTTCAGTCATCACCGGTGTAGTTCTGTACACAGATGAGTAGGAAATGCTTCTTTATTTCCAAAATGAATTCCAGTCAGAGGTAGGCTAAAAGCACCATTCATTTAGCTTAAAGATCTTGAAACTATCATGTTTGCAACCATTTGTCACAGTTTAAGTAGCAGTGCATAAATGTCGTGCTGTTGGTATACAATTTAATCTCTGCTGACAACAGCTCCATTTCTAAAGTTTCCTCAGCATCTTTTTTAATGGCTTACATTTCTTATAAACAACCTCTGCTGCTTATGCAGAAATGGGACAGCTCTGTAGGCTGCCAGGCCTGAATCTCCTCCACGTAAGGAAAAGATGGTAAAACATCAAGTGCAGTGTGTGTGGGAGCATCAGGCAAAGGGTCTTTGCAGTGATTCCGTGTGCATCCAGCTCAATGCACGGGGTTCCATTCTGCAGAGGCATTTGATGGCTTTTTGTTGTTTCAGGTCAGAACATATAGGGTAGGTTTTGTTTTGTGACTTTTTCCTCTGTTCAAACCAGGGGAAAGATAACTCACAGGACAAGAGTTTGATTTTTTCTCCGTGATCTTTCCAGAACATAAAGGAAGTGTACAAGAACCATGGAGAGAGTCATCTTGCAAGTGCATATCGTGACAGGACAAGGGGGAATGGCTGCAAACTGAAAGAGAGTAGATTTAGATTAGATATTAATAGAAAAATTCCTTCCTGTGGCAGTGGTGAGACACTGGACAGCTTGCCCAGTGAAGCTGTGGATGCTCCATCACTGAAAGTGCTCAAGGCCAAGTTGGATGGTTCTCTGGGCAATCAAGTTTGGTGGAAGATGGCCTTGCCCACAGCAAGATGGGGTTGGAACCAGATGATCTTTAGGGTCCCTTCCAAATTAGGCCATTCTGTGATTCTATGATATTTGGAATTATTCTGGTTAAAAAAAAAAATAAAAGAAGCAATGATTATGATTTTATCAAACACGAATGCTTAACTTCTAGGGGATGTCACTCTCATTGTACTGTTGGCAGAATGTTTATAGCTGTAGGGCTTTACTTGCATTAAAGCATTGGCCCAGAGAGAATAGGTTATAAATCCCAGTGTCTCTTTCCAGGGATAATGTCCTTTATAGACCTTCTATAGATCTTCTGATTCTGTCTGTGCTTGAGACTCTGCCCAGCCTGGAGCAGGTGGAGGAAAAGGTTGTGAATTATGTGCTGCTAAGAAACTTTGCTGAGCTGTGTCATTGCACCTTGGAGGAGTTTTATGGGAATATATCTTCAATAGAGAAAATTAAGGTGTTGGTACATGGAAGACTAGACTGATAGAAACATAAATTGCAAAAGTCTCATTGCTTCACACTTGCAAACAGAGATGCAAAATAGCTATTTACAGTCTAAGCATGTTTTTACTAACCCAAAGTGATAAAAGGGTACCACTGAGCTGAGGATATCCTGAAGGACCTGGAGGTCTGTCTTAGTGGGATACTTTTGATACAGGTGAAGGTGGCTCCTAAAGATCAGGGTTGATGTTCTTCTTACAAAGTCACTGATGAGAGTGGTTCATATCAGTACTTCAGAAAAGCTTTCCAGTCAGTGCTGCCAGGCTTTTGTAGTTACCATCCACAGCTTTTGAAAGGTGTGCAATTGTTCTGGGTAGGAAAAGAGCAGAAAGTCTTTCAGATTAAAGTATAACCTTTATAACCATAGAACCATTATAGCCATTTATAACCACAGTAACCATTATTCTCACAGAAGAAAAGTTTCAGGCATATGGAAACAGAATCGACCCCAGCTGACACATTTAAGCTGTGCCAATGCTAAAAAACATTAGAGCCTCCTGAGTCTGCAGGAGAAGGTCAGTTTAGCTGGAAGTTGCTGTGAATAAGTAGCAGCATCAAATTCAGGTAAAGGAACAGGACTGACAGAAAGTACAGGTTGAGACTGGAGGTGGTGTAGGAATTAGAAACCAGGAGCCAGGCAACAAGAAAGATCAAAGAGATCAGAGGTTGTTATATGCAAATACCTTATCCAAACTGCCATGAGTTTTAATTTGTGGGGGCAAATATTACATGAAAATCTGGAGGATGGAAAGGCAGCACTACATCTGGGTTCAGCTTGCAGTCTGCTAAAACACACCTCATGGAACATGGCTGTCCATCTCGTGGGATTATAAGGAGCCCATGGTTCACAGTGGTGCTTTACACCCTCTCTGACCCATTTGGCAGTTACTTTGCAGCGCTGGTTTTCATTACAGCACTGGTTTTCATTACAGCACTGGTTTTCACTACAGCACTGGTTTTCATTACAGCACTGGTTTTCATTACAGCATTGGTTCTCCAAGTGTTGCAATGCTTTTACTGACGCACCTTTTCTGACAAGTAACTATAAGTGTTGGACCATCTCAACACCTGCTTGCATACACAGTGTTTTTCTGTTTTCCCATCTACATTCTCATCATGGATCTCCTTTCCCTGGCACCGTAGTAAGTCTTCTCTGCCCTTTGCCTTTGTGCAGCTGGCAGCCACACTGGCCCATTTCCCCACCCCATCCTGCTCAGCCCCACCAGTGCTGGGGTAAGTCCTCTTCCACCTCTTTTTTTTTTTCCTCCTCCAAAAGCTTTTCTTTTAAAAATCTGAGACTTTTATTTCTTCAAGGTCACTTTAGATTTAATTTACCAACATGATATATTTGAAGAGTTAATTTAATAACCTAATATGGCATTTTTAAAAATTGCTGTGCAAATATATTGTAAGTATGATCACATCTCTCTGAAATGAAAATCAAGACCACTCAATGTCCTTTTGTCAAACTGATTGTATCTAATTAAAAAAGAAAGAAATCCCAGCGATGCAGCTTTTCTTCCCATTAACATGCACTGCACAGGTTAGTACCTAATTTAGTACAGAATGTTGTCTTGCTTTGCTCCATTCTTGATGAAACTGCCCTGTTTAGATGAAGTTAAGGGAAATTGTGAGTTAGTGAAAGAAACAGCAATCCCCACCCTAATACACAAAGATATATCATTTGACCATTGATTTCTTTTCCTCAGCAAGTGTATCCAACTGTGGAAGCAGATGGGCTGGCCCTTGGCCTCATAGCACTGCTAGCCTGGCACTCTGAATTCTTGGTAAATAGATAAACATGCCTATAAGATTAAGTGACAAATTCACATCAGCACCCAAAGCTTTGATCAATACCACTAATCCATTAAGGATTACAACAAAGCATCTTATGTTTCTGTTCTTCTTTCTGGAATTAAATGTGCGCCAAAAAAAACCCCAGAATAAAATATTTTTTAAATTAAATGAAAAAAGAAAATTACCCTTTGCACATTTTAAAGATAAAGAACCCTCATTAGTGCATCTGCTGGCCTGGATGGACTGCCTTTGAAAGCAATTTAAGTGTAACTAAGTAATTTTCAAAATTAAAACAGGAGCGGCAGGTTTATAAAATGAAAAGGTAACAGAGGCAGCCACACTGCCAGATCCAAAATCCCATCTATCTTCTGAATCTGACAACAGTTAATTTGACCAAATGGCAACTGCGTCTGAAGGAGAGGGGACAACAGCTGAAGTAAAGCCAAGGCAAACACCTGTTGAGGACTTAGCAGAGGACTCAAAGTCCATTGAAGTAAGTGGGAATTTTTCTATTGACTTCAATTGCTCAAATCAGGTCTTCACTGCTTTGAATAAATAAGAGTTTATAGCTCAGAATATCCTCTTTCCCAGTGGAAAGAGCCTCTGCAAGAAGCTCCACAAGAGTGACTGAATTACAGGGCAGCAGGACTTTGCTGTAATTTATTTAAAGTTATTTTCATGCCTGAGAGTCTGCTTGGAGAGTCATGTTCTGCAGTGATGGGATTGGATAGGATGCTTGCTAACATAATGTTAAGGTGACCCAAGTAAGTGTCCCCTGCTACCTGTGACCTGTTAAATAGTTTTGAAAACACACTCGACTGTAGAGAGAGGTTTGTTTATTGCTTGTGATTCACTTGCCTCTGATTTCCATCTGTGTTCTTTCTTTTACCTTCCCTCTCTTCTCTGCCATTGTCTTTTGCTTGTTATGATTGAAAACTGGTAAGAGAAATGTAACTTTTTATAAACATTCTCCATGAAACAACATTTAAAAATGTAGTGCTCGATGAGCCGTCTCCTGGGGTTGTTAGATCAAGGTCGTAATGAGTTGGTGCATTTGCTTACTACAATATATAGGAGCCTAATGGCAGCAGCAATCATTTACTTTCGCTCCCTGGCTCTTTGAGAGTTATTTGCTTGGTTACATGAGGTGTCAACATTAATGCAGATGGGGATGAAACCTGAAGAAATTAACATAAATCGTGTCAACGTGCTGTCTTCTGATGTAGTGCCACTTTCTTTAGAATTTCGTTTTATTGCTATCAATATTTTCCTCTGATCGTCACTGTTGCAACATAATTTCAACACTGAAATTTAATTTTGTCCAAATGTGCTGTCCTGTTCAATCAGCCACGGAGGGTTCAGCCAGTCACTCCCTCCTCCCCATTTTTTTCCCACCTACTGTGTGATTTTGCTGTTTATGGCTCGTTCTCTGGACTTTCACACCCCCAGCATTTGAGAAAGATGGAAAAAATGCCATGGCATTTCATTTAGTCGGTGTTAACTCCATTCCCCTGGGTTGTGAGAAAGTGAAAATTACTCTGTAAGATAAGACTTGGCTAACATAGGAGCAAATATCACTAAATGCTGAATCTGAAAATCCAAGTGTAGACAAGGTGTAGACGTTAAAGTAATTCCTTTCATGATCTTTAGCCATGTCATTTCATGACTAGTAACTCTTGAATGATGCTGTGTGTCCTGAGCCTCTGCTGTTTTCCTTTTCCACCTCTCTGTTGAATGGTTACAACACAGTTACACGTTTCTGTGGGAGAGAAAGTGGCATTTCCATCCAATTCCTAAGCAAATTTGCAGTAGGGTGAATGCCACAGAAGGAGGATAAGATTGATGTCTTTGCTTAAAGTATACATTTTAATCTAGTTTCTGAGTGGAATTCTGTATCCTGAAGGAAGAGGGAGAAGAAGATATATCAAAGTGGGTAATAAAGTTCACAGCTTCCAGCTATGGGGTCAGGAGGGATGGAAATAGCCCTGGGCTGAATGCAAGGGCTTTACACATACTGGGATTTGCTTTTGACACTTCTGTGGGAGCAGGTATAAATTCAAGGTCTTCTCTTTCTGCTCAGTACTTCCATTCCTCTATCTTGGAACTATTTTCCATGATTATAGGATCTGTCTCGTTCTGTGGAGTCAGTTCCATCATGTGAAGTGAAATATGTAAGAGGAAGATAGGGGAACAAAGAAGGAAAAAAAATCCAGGCACAAAAAGCAAAATAAGAAGCTAAAAAAGAGCACTTCAGAAGTACTTGAACAGAGTGGTCATATTTTTATCCATGAGCTGCAGCTGCAGAGTTTTAGTAGCAGCAGCAGGGCTGTCTTGCTGAGAAAGAGCAGGAGGAGGCAAGAAGACTCTGATGTGGAACAAGGCTGGAGTGTTGTAACCTGGTGGAGAGAGGAGCAGGCAGCTGCCACAGGCTGCTGGAGGTGATTGAGAGCCACGGGCTGGGGCAGCTGTGACAAGGTACCTGAGGGAGCAGCGGCCATCAAGGTTAAATCACATCTCCCTGGAGGCTGACGGTGATGCGAGGCAGTAACACTATTGCCTTGGGCTCTGCCATTTTAACTCCATTTCTCTGAGTGCTCTACACCTTTTGACAAAATAAATCACGCTTTGTTTTGAAGAATTTGTTTTCTGCATCACAGCCTTTTAGTAGTGCTTCTTGTCTTCCACAAGAAAAAAACTTAGTTGGAGGGAAGTCTGTCACGCTGCGGCAGCAATTACCAGCCAAGGGGATATGATTTAGAGATCCATATCTGAGAGGTCCTGGGAGCTGATGTCAAACACAAACCACTTCAGGGAGGCAGCTGAGAGATGCACTCAGGGGCCTGTTGGAGAGTCTGAAAAGGGGCAGGTACCTGCTCCTACAAACACAGGAGTTTCCTTCTCCTCCTGTTGGCACCCAGCAGAACAGGGAAATCTCACCCATCATTAGTCTGTACTATCGTGTACAAAACTGATGCCCCAGGCAGCCCCAGAAAGATGATTTGGGCATCAAAAATGGGACACAGGGAGACCTGAATTTTCTCTTCAAGAAATTCAAGGCTCAGATTTTTATCTGAGCAAACCCTGCAAGATGACTAAATCCATTTGGACTCTGTGGTTTGAATGGCAGCTGCTGTGTCCAGCTTCAGCTGGACATATTCTGCAGTCTTCCTTTGTGTATGGTAGGAGATGCTCAGGCAAATGTTACCCACCAAGGGAACAGCACACCTTTTGCACAGATTTTTCATCCTGAAAGACAGATTCTGAATTTTGGACTTTGTTTCTAGAAGAAGTGGCAACAGTTCCAATTATTTCTGAGTGATGATGATGCTTGGAACACTATTTGCTGATAGAAGAGAAATCACCAAGAAAATGGAGATGTCAAATGCACGTATGGTTGCCTTTCTTACTCTTTGGCCTATGTGGGCAGGTGACTTTGACATTATGGGTCTGAGCATTTCCCTGCCTGGAGTGACTCATTGCAAGGGCGGTCATTATGCTCCCTCCAGACAGATTTTCTTCTATATCAATTTAGCACACCTTTAATTACAGCAAGGAACCCTTTAAATTTCACCTGTATTGTAAGGGGCTTTCTACATTTCAGTCTGAATTCCACCCCGTATCATTAAATTAGTCCAATTTACATAAAACTGACCTTGCCAAACCAATACTAATACTAAGGGGGAATAAAAAAGCTCAGAGTACAAAGTCAAGTAAGTCAAGCACTTAGAAATCCCAGGATCAAAGTCACCTATGAAACTTTAAATCACCCCTTTCCTAGCTCCAGATAAACTTTGCTTTGCTCAGCATACAGAGTTCCTACTGAATAAGTACTTGGTCAGTATTTATTTTAGTCCTCTTTCTTTGGGTATTTACTGAGTGCTACTGAAGCCTTGCATCAACAAATCAAATAAACAGTCTTCTAGTGCTTTTGTGTCATGCCTTCAGTGTTGTAGCTGAATTAATTAGCATGACACCCCTGCAAGGTGAGGCAGTGTTGGCTCCTGTGTGAGTATGACCTAGAGCATGGATTAAAAGAGTGTGTTAATGCTGTAAATCCAGTCTGAAATTACTCACATTTAGTTTTTGCAAAGTAATGTGTCTTTGGTAGCATGCTATATGTTCAAACTGTATTTTCTCCTGGTCTCAGCTACAGAGGTGAGTGCTTGCTTGTTTGCAAATCAAACCCCATCTTTCTATGCTTGAATTCACAACCTTATCTTCTGAATGAGGTGGAACTCCTGTCTTTAAAAATTAATGCAGTCATGTACATAGAAGGTGTATCAGGAGCTCTATGTCTATGGGAGCTAAAGAAATGCCCAAGTGAAGTTCTCATTTTGACAGCTTTGTTTTTGGAGAAATGGATTTTTACAAGCCTTATAATTTTTTTTTTATATAGTGTCTTGTAATGGAGCTCTCAAAGGTATTTATATATATGTCTGTATAGTATATGTTAAATGTATATATATTAAAATTTAAAAATTATTTGCATTTATATATTTAAAACACACATATATACAATTCCACTCTGCATCCCAACCCAGAATGGCTTTGACCCCTTTCCCCTTGGGCAGGGTGGAAGCACTAATTGTAGAGGAGAGGTGAACTGACTCCTTTCCATCCAACTGTGTGAGAGTTGTTGACAGGAGAATTTGTCTTCTCCAAAGAACAGCTGCATGGAAGAACACACCGAGCTCCAGCAGCACTGGGATTGCTCGAGCGTGGGCAAGAGGCTCTGCAGACAACGTCCACTCAGACTGAAGGAGCTGTGAGGGTATAGGGCAGTGAGCTGAGAAATTAGATGTGAAATTCTAGTGGCTTCCTAACTGAGCAAATATTTTCAGACCCTGAAAATGCGGCCAGATTTGAATAGTTTAATGATATGGCAACAGGATTTTCCTTCTGTGCGATTTGTCCCTCTGCTAAAAATTCAGTCTCTGCTTCCGAGCAGGAAAGTTTTAGATAAGACTGTCCCAAATGTTAGCATGCAAAAAGCATGGTTCCACCAGACTTCTTTCCAATAAAACAGCTCAGCTGCTTTTCTCAAGATGAAAAAAAAATCAACCAAGGTCCAAAACTAAACATCCAATTTGGAAATTTTCCATTGTTACTCAGAGAGAGATTCAGGTGCAAGGGAAAACTGGATGATAATTAGAAAATCCAAAATATGTTTAATTACAGGCATCAATAATTATGAACCCAAGGTAAAGACCTTCCTTTGAGTCAGATACAAATTTTTAGGTTGTATTTGAATACTCCAGTAACATGCAAAAATTGCAAATGTACCAGATTCCCTCCTACTTTTTTTCACCAATAAACCCTTCCAGTTATCTGCCCTGCAAGGCTTCCGAGAGATTCCATTTCCTCTTGGATTTAGCTTGCTTTAAAACCTCACAGCCCAGCCATGGATGATGCCAAGAGACAGCCTGGAATTTGTACTGGTGTGCTGGACTTCCAGCAGCATTTCCATAATTCTGCTGGCCTCAGGCTGCTCAGGCCACCATTTCCCACTTCAGCTTCTCCAAACACTCACAAAACACGGACGAGTTGATGTGTGACCTCTTCTTTGTTTTTTGTTTTTCTCTCTGATCTTCCCCAGCCAACCAAAATCTGCTTCCTGTGGAAGTGATGATTTGCTCCAAGATGATTCTGTTTTGTGGCATATCTACACCCCAGTGAAAAAGATAAATTAACATTAATGAATTAATTTCCTTTGCACTCTCCCCCTACATTACTCTTTTGGTATTTCCTCCCTTTTAACTGAGAATGAGGTACCTGGGGCTAATCCTGTAAAGTCTTGCATTTCCCAGTTCTCCCTTATTTCAGGGGGTGTATAACTCTTTCAGGACCTTGACTCAAGTCTGGATTCAGTCACTGGATTACAGAATATTCTTCAAAAGATAACTGTGAAAATCTCATTACTTCAAACTCTTACAAATGAGACGTTAGAAAATACACCACGAGAAGCAATTGCACATTATTATTTAAATGGCCTGGAGATAGATCCTCTTTTTCTTTAATAGCATCTCTGACCTCCCTTCTTCCTGTAGTCAAGCCACCCAAAAATTACATTTTGTAGCATACATTTGTACATGAAGCTGTCATTTGGTTATTTCTTTTCCAAGTGAAAACTACTTTGCTCCTCTTTTTTTTCCCCCCCACTAGCGAATAGGAAATTGAGCTTCCAGGAACGTAATGTGCAAACTTCAGTGTTACATCCTGCAAAATTGAGATTGCTTAATGGAACCAGAAAAGAAAGATTTTTTTTTATTATGATCAAACTTAGGCAATTTTAGGTAGTCTTTTGTGGTCTAGTGAATGCAGGGAACTAAATCCAGAGTGAATGCCAGAAGCAACAATTACAGTTCTTTTTTTCTTAATTGAATTCTTTGATGATTTTCCCAATTGACTTCAAAAGCCCAAGTACTCAGTCTCCAAAATTCAGATGCTTGGGACATTAAAATTATGAACTTGTAGGAATATTTCAAGTATATTTACGATATTCATGCCAACTGAATATTACAACATGCTATACAGTAGATTTTCTTTCCTTAGAAAAATAAGGAAACAGTGGAGCTGGGATTTTAGATTTTATTCCTACTTTTTTTCACCCTCAAAATGGTAAACGATAATCAAAATTATCCTTAGAGGAAAAAATGGCAAATTTCTGTAATTTCTGTGGATTTTTTGAAAATCCACAAATGAAAAATTGCCCGCTGCATTGGAAAATATTTCTGCAAGCTTACCCATACTGGCTGTTTCCATCTGCAATGAGAACAAAACAATCAGCTCACAGAAAAATTCAGTGAGAAATTTTTTTAAAACTGGAAGATTGCTGTTTGGCAACAAACAGAAAACGAAACTTCAGCAGCTCATGAAAAGCTGCTGCTTGTGCTGCAGAGCTTGGAGGGAGCAGAGCTATGTGTGTGTGCAGCATAACTGGATGGGGCTTTGCAGCTGATTTGTACCAGGAGACTGCAGGGTGCAAACACCCAGCTCTGATAGAAATGTGTTCTGTGTTACCAGAATAAAGAACATTTTGAGGGAAGCCAAGTGACCTGCCTGCTGTACTGGATACAGGGACGTGGGGTGTCTGAGGCTGGCATGAGGAAACAGCCCAGACACTGCATTTGGTAGCTTTAATTAGCCATTCTCCTCTCTCGGTTCTCAGGCAGGATTCTCATCCTTCAAACACATTTTAAAAATTCATAATGTTTACTGCTTGTTCTCATTGCAAGCCATTTGATTTTTTTTTTAGCTTAAATTTTTATGGTCTTGCTGGAAAAAAAGAATTTATATCTTAAATCCTTTTCTGCCTGGTTTTTCTTAATCCAGGTTTCTTGGTCAATTTTGTATATTTCATAGAAAGTCACATATCCTTTGTAACATTTCTCTTCTTCCTTTAGAACATCTTTATGCCTCAAAGAGTTTGACTCTTCATTTCTTCTTAAGGAATCTCAACCTTATGTCTCTACTAAATCACTGGTGCACTCACTTTACTGAATAACTTGCTTTCCCTGTTATGCCTCTCTTATTTCTGTACATAATTTGTATAAAAATGTGGCAGTTCAGATTTGTTAACATGAAAAAATAAGGAGTGTTCTGCTAAAATTCCTTTAAGAATGGAAACTGGAGCTGCCACTGCATCTCCCTGGCTGCAATTTCAGTGACTTAAATGCTTGCTCATCCTTCATGTGAGTTGCCAAGCATGGTTCCCCGGTGCTTCAGGCACTTTTCTTAAATAAGAATTTTGTGGAATATTTAGTTTATTTTTTTTCCCCAGTTTGTTTTGGAGAAGTAAATAGACAGTAAAATTAAAGAAAGAAGATGCAATGAAAATGATTTTCTACAAAATGAGAGTGTAGTAGAAGCAGATGGAAATATAAAAACATTCTGGCTTTGATTGCATGGTAATCTATAACCTCTTCCTTTAAGAGTTCTAGAAGATTATGAAGCTGAAGCAAAATCTGCAGTTAATAAGGACTGATGCTTTAGTTAATTTCAGAAGAAATACTTTCCTGGGGTCGACTCAGCTCAACAAAAGAATATGTGAGTATATCTTTTCAAAGTGGTCTTCTACTTACCAAAGCTTCTCTTTCCTGATCACATGATACTGATGCGATAGCAAGGCAGGCCAATGGATGGTGTACATCTTTTTCTATCTTCCACCCCACTTTATTCTTTTTTTAAATTTTAAATTTTTAAATTTTTTTTTTTTTCATTGTGAAAGATCAGCCTGTTGGAATTTTAAGGTTTGAGACCATCATCTGCTATTATACAAGTGTAAGCAATTATCCTTACAACTGAGGTATCAGTAAATGAATCACCGAATAGACTATTACTAAGTATATTTATTTTTCCAGATTAATATTATTAATTTTCAAAACACAAGATCATAATGGGAAACATCAATCCCTGTGGAAAGGCAGAGTAAGATCCAGCTGGTGTGATTACACTGCAGCTGATGTATTCCTGTAACATGTGAGACTTCCTAACTAAGCTTCTTAATTGTTCCTGGAGGTTTATTAAATCTTGTAATTTAGTATTTTTGTGTGGGGTGTCTGTAAAGGAGGTGAAGAGTAAACAATGCAGAAGAGTAAATAATATGTGTGGAGAGAATAATGGTGATTCCTTGTGTTCCACTGATGACTGGGAGTGACAAAAGCAAGGATAGCCTTGCTGATGGCCTGATCCCTGGGAATAGGGAAGTCTGTGCTGATTTCCAGACTTGTTGAGCCTTGAGCCAGTAAAGTGCACTAGTTTTTGCATTAAATCTCCTAATGACAAGCAAAATGACAGCACCTTTTAATTGCTCCCTGTGATCAGGCCCTTTGCTCCCAGCCAGTGTGGCCTGGAGTTGTCCTGTTGGATTGAGGTGTGTGTGACCATGGCACAGGTGCCCTTTATTCAGCTGTCTCATGCTCCAGCTTCATCCAGGATTCCTTCTTAGGAACAGCTCAGTCTACACACTGCTTCTTTTGATGTTGTTTATTTTTTTCCCTCCGTCCCAATTAGTTTGTAAATTGAAGTCTCTTGTTACTGCTAATGTGCCCATTTCAACATTTTAATTTCTCTCATCAGAGAATTTCTACGGATTTCGAGGGAAACAGGCTGTTTATAGTAATTCCTGGCAGCAACATGTTCGACTTTCTCGCCCCAAAAATTCAACCTCAAAATAATTTACCTCTTTAAAAGTTATTTAAAAGTGTATCTGAGGTAGGTGCTTAATTCTGACTCAGTTACATTCCATAAACAGCTACTTATCCAAATTCAGTTACCCTTAGAGTTCAAACATTCAATTAAGCACAAGACTGATATGTGAAATATTTACTTGCTAATCACTGGATTTCAAAATGCCTCACAGAGGGGGCTGTAAGGCATTTCCTGTTTATGGATGGGGAAGTGAGGTGAATCACGGATTTAATCAACCTGTGAACCACTGGCTGCACTGGGAGCACGCTGAGCCTTGCCAAGCCCCATCTGTACCTCTGATGGTGACAGCAAGCTCATTTCAACTGAAGATTTGCCTTGTGCAACGCTAAAAATACTTCAGACAATTATATATAATGAATACATTACATATATAATATTTAATGTAATATATGTAATGATTATTTAAGAATTACTCATGTATATGCCATGAAATTGTATATATCACGTGGGTTCTACACAAGGATTTTTTTGAAAATAGGATATGAGGATTATTATGCATTTAATATAATAATTTACATAATTTGCTTTTATTTGTTTGAAGTATTTAAAATAATTTCTTAAGGGTCTACATCCCATGTAGGGATAATAATAATATTTAGAAATAAGGTTTCTTTATCTGAAAACTCTTGGCAGAGTCAGGGGACTTCATTAGCTCGTGGAGCTCGTTTTGGTGTCAGAGGATTGGTGTCAAACTGCAACTGCCACTGAATTATAGAGGACTTGTAAGTGTGGTATAAATGAAATTAGAACTGGGTGAGAAAATAAGACTTCATCATAAATCAAGTGACATTTCAGGTGAGACAAAAATACATGTACAGGCAGAATTATGTAATTGAGTCACATTCAGAAATATTAAAAAGCTTCAAAGTGAATAATTGTTTCCTCTGGTGAGCTCCTTTCCAGCATTAAGAACATGTGTAATATTGATGCATCGCCCCAGTCACCTGGAAGATTCCTTATTGCTGGAGTAAACAAAGTCACTTTAATATTTTTGAAGGTTTCTCTGCATTATAAGGAGCATCATGGGAGCTTATTAAGTTCATTAGATTACTGAAGAAATGCTAACAGCAGTTCTAACTCCTTCTTTGCTCCAAAACAAGTTTTTTTTATTTTTTTTTATTTGGAGAAGAACAATACAGGCAGTGAGCGTTGGAAAGAGACCCATGCTGGATGAATTGAGGAGAAAAAATTGTAGCCACTGTTGCTGTTAGCTTTTGTGGAGTCTTTTGGGAAACTTTTGAGTTTAGGGAAACTGTGTGTTTTCACTCTTAAAGCTTCATTTTTTCTTTTTTTTTGCATCATGTGAAGAAATATCTAGCAAGAGATAAAACACTAAAATAAAATTTTGGTAACAAGACGCAGCTTTGAAATACCTCAGCAGAGAGACTCTTGAGGTGTCTGGGGCATCTGTTGATTTGACAAGCTTTATTATACACAAACAAAATATGTTTTAAAAAACTTAAAAAGCCGTGCATCACTCCTCCACCAGGAGCACTGCCTGCAGCTGATGCTTCAGACAATGAGGCTGCAAAAAGTTACACTGGTCCAGAGCACCAGCTGGTTTTATTCCTCACTGGGATCCCAGATGAAAGCCTGACCATGTGGATGCACAAGAAAGCCTTCAGATAAGAGAAAGGACCTCCTGGAATCAGCCTGGATGTGAGAAGCAGGGCTAAGGTTTGAGTCAGAGATGATGCACGTGGACTGGGCATGTGAGAATACTGCTTGTGTCTGTGTTGGATGTGAGGGTCCTCTGGGACTCAACTGAAAACTTCCTGGCCTTTGGATGACTTTCTTGGCTTGTGGAGGATGCTGAAAGAGAGTGCCTGGGCAGATCTGCCTAAGCTGGAAAGCAGTGCTGTGAAGCGTTAGCCTGAAGGCAAAGACAGAGTTTGTGGTTTTGATGGCATTATCCAAATAAACAGTGAGGTAGGGACAAAAAGTATGAGAATGGCTGCAGCTCTGTGGAACCACCTAAGAAGCTGGAAGAAGGGCAAAAACATTCATTAAAAAGTAAAGAAGGAGAAGGAATGAAAACTGGGAGGTGACAGAGAGAGTCAAAGGAAGACAAAAAATTCAAGTGACAGGCTGGCCGCAGGACAGAGACACTCACAAATGAAGAATGGAAGCTAATTCAGATTTTTAGAGACTACATTAAGGCTAAGTTAATGGCAGCTAAGAGCTAGATTGAACTGCCTCTAGTTTGAGACACGAAAAGAGCAACTCTAATCAACTGTTGTAGGCAAAAACTTCAACAAACTTAGAAAGATGATCAGCTGAGAATCAATGGGACCAGTGAAAGTGAAACTCTCGCAGGTTTGTACAGGGGGACATGTCGGCCCCATAGCAATGGCCAGAAGAAAAAGAAAAAGTAGGAAGTGGAGACAGCCAGAGGAGATCAAAAGCTGGGATGGGCAAGCAGAAGAGAAGGTTAACAGAGTAATCTATGCACCTCTGTGGCATGGAAAAAGGAGAGGTTTGAGGCTGGCTCTGCAAGGGGAAATATGGTGCCAGCAGGGCTGTAAGAATCCCTCCTTTGCTCAGTTCCTTCTGTCTGCTAAGGGACATTTTAAATATTTTTAGTTAATAGGGGGCCCCAAGGGTGAGAACTGTGGTGTAAACAAAGAAGGGTCAATGTGATACACTGACTATAGAGTGATAACAGTAGGAGAGCACTCCAGCAGGAGCAGTACAGGAGCAGACCACAGGCAGGTCATGCAGAGGGTGCTTGGTTCATGAAGAGACTTCTGCATTGTGGGTGCCTACAGATACAGAGGGTAGGATTTGACCCTCTGATATTTTCTTCAGTTCACCCTCAATTTCTGAACTGGTGTTGTGACTTTTAATTGTCAGAACCCAGAAGTGGCTGGGCTGAGGATCCTCCCAAACACCCATTTCCTCCTTGGGTACCCAGTATTTCCAGTGCCTGCAGGGGATTTCAAGGTAGCTAATTACACTTGCTTTCCTTGTTTTTCTTTTATTTTATTTGCTTGGTTTTCTTTTTTTGGCTTTGTGCCTGTTGTGAGGAGATACGAAGCAGACTAAGATCTGCCCTGTTGTGCCTAACTAGAAAGGAAATCTTTCTCATCCACTCATCCTTATGTAAGTGTTTTGAGTCCTTGTCGAAATGATGTATTCCCGAATGGCACCGGTGCTAATGTGGATATTGAATTATGAATAGATTTTTATGACACGTATATCAGAGTTTTGAAGTTCACAAGGGAAAAAATTTCTACCGACTGCAATTTGATGAAAAGCACACAGAGCCCAAAATAGCTGTTGATTTCAGCTGTTGCAGTTACAGGTATTAGAAAAAACCAAATAGCTAGAGCAACATTTTCTCTTCCTTTCATATGTATGTACTCGTTCCACTGTGAGATTTAAACAGCAGTGATTAACCCTCAAAATAAATAATTTTCAGAATTTGAAAAAAATAGTCCTTTGGAAACCTCTAATTTGATCATTGATTTTGGCTGACTGCAGGAGAAATTTTGGAGCAGTAGATTTACTAGTCTGTGATGTGGAGTTTAAACAAAGCTCTGTTCATGGTGCAGAGGCTTTTATTTCTTTGTCTGCAAAATGGCACAGAACAAATTGAAGGGTGCCTTCACAGTAAGACATTTTGCTCTTTGATTTCAGCTTTGATTCTCTTCAAACATGCAGAATTAGCACCTTTATTTAGATGTTCTCGGTATGAACAGAAAATAGGTGAATTCAGAGGGGTCCTATGAAAGAAGACAGTGCATATGGGAGAAGGATGTTTTCATTATTTATTCTCAGTTTGGCTTCCTGAACATTGAAATGCTAGTGTTCTTGACAGAGAAGTTTTTCTCGCAGAAACTGGTGTAAAAATGACATGATGTCTAATGGAACACAGTCTTGGGATGTATTAATGGAAGTTTCTGTTAGTAAAAAGCAGTAAATTTTCTGGGTGCACTTGTTCTTTATTGTCTCCTTGCCTCAGTTTTCTTATCAGTAAGATGGGGATCCCACACCTTAACTGTTTTATTGGGATTTTTGAGTAATGCACAATAAAAATGCATATTTTTATATTTCTCTTTCAATCATGGACTTAAAATTCTTTAGAACATTCATAAAGAGAGCCATTTTAATTTCCCTTTGACTTTTCATTCAAAGCAAAATAGTCATTCAAAAGATGGTAGTATATGTGGTCAGCTAAGTTCCCTCTCTAGCCTGCATAATTAAGTTCTAGGATAGCTGAATCAACCAAATATAAGTCTTTAAAGTTCTTGGTAATAAGCCAAGAAGTCAGTCTTCAGAAAGGTCAAGAAGACCAAAACATGATCTTTCTCTGAGTAGTCGCTGCTCTTGATAAATCTCTTTTCATTTCTAATTTATTTTTTGCACTCTCTGTGCCTCTCCAATGCCAAGGCTTCTCATATGCCTGGGATAAGTTGTTTCTCCTTAAGTTGAGTCTGCAAACTCAAGTGCCAGTGGTATATTTGGGTAATAAAGGAATTGGGACAAACTGGCTTGATCTCATGAATTCCCCGAATACCTGCAGAACAAATAAACTGCCACCACCAGATCTGTCTGTAGTGGTTGGTAAATGATGCAGAATCTCTGTGACTGCAGAAATGGTGCTTGTAATGGTTCACTCTCAGAGCTGACCTAAGCTCTGGGTTGCCATGGACAGATTTAGGAAATCAGCAGAACCCAAATGGTGCCCCAATAAAACAATGCTGTCAAACTCTTGTCCTTGCACGCATTTTTATTTGATTTTGTATTTCCTAACACACTGACAGCGCATAACAAATAACAGCCAAGTAATACCTGTGGAGGTATTACTTTTTATTAGTATAAATAAATACATTCAATCAGGCATAATATTTTCATTTATTTGAGGGACTAAGATTTATTGCTTTATTTTTTGGTCATTTAAGTAAATAAATAACATTCTGTGTGGGTCATAATCTTCTATGAATCATTTCTTTATTTTCTTTCATTCTAGCAATTTATAAATGCATTAAGTACAATTCCATATTTAAATAACATTAAAATGGTGGCACAAGTTAAAGCCACCACAGCGTAAAAAGAAGTACAGGCTGCCAAGATAAATGTGAATGTCCTAATTCTGATTATTTATGCTGCAGTCTAAATGCTGAACATATTCTTGTAATGAATATGTTTGCAGATTTCCAGTGGGATTTAAATTTTTTCAAGTACAAATTTACTGGGGAAAAGAAAATACACGATGACTGTAATTTGACCATAATAACGCTCCTCTGCTGACACAAACAGCTACACAAACTTTAAAAGTATGTTATTTTATCAGAACACATTGAAGCAGTGCAGCACAATGGGTGGTGTTGTTATGGTAAGATAATCACCCCCCGAGGTGTACTGAGGCACAGTGTGGCTGATTACCCCTAATCCTATTGGGATGTAATTATTTCATGGTAACGATATTCTTGGAAGTGCTTTATTGCTGTTATCAAATTTCTTTTAGCTTTGTATCTAAGCACATTAAACAATGACTTTGTCAACTTTGAGGTCTGTTGAGATTAAACTATCTTTTCACGATGTTTAATTGGCAGTTGAAATATTTTTTCCAACTCTGGTTTCGATTTCCTTGTGAAACCCCAGCAGAATTGCAAGCAGAAGAGTAGAAGTTTGTAATCCATCTGAATGAAGTCTCAAAGCACAAAAAGTTTTATAAAATCAGAAAAGCAGCCCTGTTGACTAGCAGGGATTCCTAGAAAATTAAGAATATTAGGAATTTAAATAGCATAGAGTTATATGTGAATTATTTTACATTATATTCCAATTTTATTTAAATAATATAAAGTTAAGGAGGCACTGAAGTCAGATCAGCTCTGCAAGCCTCCTATTTCCAGTGCAGAGTAAGATATTTGAGTGAGTCTGCACTATGGGTGCTCACCAGGAGGGGCAGCCTGGAGGTCCATTTCTCCTTTTATCTTCAGTCTTCATCTATCATCAAATCAAGATATTATATATATATTATATATATTAAATATTCAAGGAATATTTGATGTTACATGTGATTTATGTGGTCAGAGGTTATTCTTAGACCACAGGGCAGAAGTTTCACAGCTGAGCTCTTTTGCTTGAACGATGTGAGAGTATTCCATGGCTCTCCTCCAGCATTGTCCTGGCTGATCTGTCCAGAGAAATCAGGACACAGGAAGAGGAAACCTCTAATCCAAATGATGAGCCAAGAAAGGGGGTTGAGGAGAACCCTGTCATACATCTCAGCCAAAGGCACTGCAGCTCAGAAGCCTCGCTTGGTAGTTTGTAGAACTGAAAAATGGATCTAGGAATTAGAACGGATCAAGCTGAATTTTCTGTTTTAGTGTAGGAGAGGGAGAAATGCAAGAAATTTGTCAGTGGATAAAGGTGTATTGTTAAGTCATCACATTTTGAAACTACTGAGCCCTTCCTGGAGATGAAGAATTATTCTGCTAAATCCTCAGAGCCCTATTAACTTGAGCAAGGATAAAGAGTTGAAGAGTCCCTTTGGGGCAGAAGAGATTATAGAATGGAACAGGAAGATCCCAAAGCAAAAACCCCTAGAAACAGTTTTGAGGAAAGGGTTAGAGTAAGATCCATGCCTTTTTGTTGCATAAATTTATGAAAGAAAGACTCCAGAAAATTGAAAAAGTTGGATCACTGTTTATATACTGTGTTCAAGGCAGAGTTATGATCTTTTTCCAGTGTGATAGCAAAAATTCAGGCGACTTCTTTTTATTTATAATTAGTGTATATGTGAATGTTGACTCTCAGGGATGATCTTATTATAAAGGAGGAAAGGACCAGCAAGATGTAATGTTTTCTGGACCTCTGCCCATTCCACAAATCACATTCTCCTCCAGGCTTTCTCAGCAGATCATCTATGTTTTCTACTGAATGGAGTACTCAAAGATGAGTTGCGTTCATTTATTTTCTAAAGTAGGGCTTGTTTGCACTCCATTTGAAATAGATTTCTGTCTTATTATCCTAATGCACGTTCAGCCCTAATCTGATAATCCGATCTAGATTACTAAGTGCTAACAGAGCTGTTATCTATCAGGGCTGAGTTTATCTCAGCGAAAGTGATGATTTCCAAAGGGAATAAACAAGACTTCAGAGTATGTATGTGAATTATAAATGAAGACACAGGTAGCACATCTCAGTAATGAGGAGGTAAAATGATAATTGACCAGCTCAAACCTGCTGTGATCTAAAGTAGATTTTAATTGATAGAGATTTGCAAGGTGCGTGACCTTTGTGCAAGTTAACAGTGTTGAGCTATGAGGACAGGATACTTTTAAAATTATTTTTACAGCAGAGGAGGTTCCAGCTTAAATGAATTCTGCTTAAGTTCCACCTGGTAAGGTTAAATTCTGTTTGTCTGAATTCTCTTTGGGGTTTGAGTGTAATATTTTATTTTAATTTTTGCATATCAATTTTGCATAAAGTCATTGAATTTATCATCTGAAGCATTGCAAACAGTTCTTAGAGCATATTGTAACCTCAATGAAAGCAATTTTAATGATAAAATCAATTACTAATTTTTCAAAGAAGCTCAAATCAAATCCAAAATCATAACTCTTGATGGCAATGATATCCCTTCTACAGAATAAAATGTTGACCTTTGATTTTGGAGATTTTTTTTGTGTATGTCTGTAAGGTAATGGGTCTTCTGTGACCTAATTTAGGAGTTCAGCTTTGATCTGTGAAGGTTTTGTTTGAGATATGAGGCCTTGATCTCATATTTGAGTTTTGCTTTAGTGAGTTTGCTGAGTTGCTGAAAAAAGAGAGTGATCAAGTTTAAATGCTGCAACAACAAATATTTGAGAAATAAGAGTAAAGTAGTTAATAGGAATATTTCCACGGGGAGTTTAAGTTCCCATAAGTCCATTTTTTTGGTGTTAATGATAAGAAAGGAGAAAGAATGAACAATTATTTTGGTCTCTATGTGACATCTTCTACCTGTCTTGAAGGGAAAAAATACTTTGTTTTCCTGAAATGTAAGTTTCTGCTTTTGATGGAGAAAATAGCTTGTGATCCTGACAAATAGGTGTCTCTGCTTCCAAGCACCAAAACTATTGAGGGTTTCTTGCAACCACAGAGCCACCCATATAAAAGCAGGTCATACAGAAGAGGATGGAGGAATGAAATCAAGGAGAGAAATAAATCAGGAAGGAGAAAAGGAAATGTGACTACTAAAAATGTATCTGTTTCAGAAGTAGAACAATCTGGAGGCTGCCTTCAGAGCTGAAAATGTCACATTGCATCAGGGTTCAGAAAAGAGGATGAGAGCTCTGCAGGCTGCAGAAAGTAAACACCTAAATTATGGGTAAGGAACAAGGTGAAGGACAAACAAACAAGACAAGGCAGCAGAAGACACTTTCAGTAGGAATTTGGCCAATTGAAAATTGTACTGCACCAAACACAATTGCAGGGATTTGGGGAGAAAGCAGAGGAAAACACCTATCTGTTCTTAATTTTATTTTTTTGTTCCCCAAATCCTTTCTGTCCCTTCAATAGAAGAGGAAAGACAGAAGAAACCACTGGAGGTGAATGATGCTGAACTGGGCCTGCTGCCAGTTTTGGTGGCTCTTTGTAGCAGATCTCGCACCAGTTTTCCTGGGTAAATTTTTGTGTGTTTCAATGTGAAACATCAAGAAAACAAACTTTCTTATGAGGATGAATTGCAGTAACAAAGAAACCCTTTGCAGATGTTCTTCAACTCGAGTTTCAGTGAGGGAAACTTTTACTGGTAGGGCAACTTCTTGTCTTCCTTTGTAGTAAGTAGGGAACATCTTCACTGTTGGAAGAGCTCAGAATTCCAGCTCTCCCACCGTCTCTCTTGTCCATGGAGAGCAGGGTCATGGGGCCCACAGGAGTACTCACAATATCTATTCATGCCTCATACTTTCCAGATCCTGCACTGCTTTAGTATGTAACTCTGAACTTCATATAAAGTCTAAGCAAGTTCTCCTCACAGTTTAGTTAGACAAAACAATCCTTTTCCAGCCTGAGGACAAGGACACCATTGCAGCTTTAGGCCCCAAAAGTGTAAACAACAGTGAATTGAGGAGAGCAATCTGGGAGGATGGGACTTCATAACCTGAAGATGTAATTGGATATTTAACTCCAATATGTAAATGGATCAAAACTTACAAAAGTGTGAAAACTCATTACCCGTTGACCATCTTGGGCAAAGCCATGGTCAGGTTCTTGTACTGTCCAAGGTGTATCCTTTGAAGGCCTTTTTAATAAATATCTACTTTATTCCTTTAACACTGTCTAGCCTCTGTTCTAGGTAGCCTCCCAAGGCAAGTCTTGAAAAAATCTTTAAAAGTCTGTATTCCTTGCAAATAAAGAGAAAAAAGAGTAAATTGCCATACCAAATATCTCTTTTCTTCAGATATTATGATTGCAAATGTTTAAAGGCACAAGATAGAGTTACTCTTTCCTTGGTTTCCAGCACCAGAGTCTGGGATTTGGTTGCAAACCCTGATGATTGCTTTTTAGGCCAATATCTCACTTGGCCTAGCAAAGGCTTTTCATTTCTAACTGTTATTTATGATGGAGGTTCCAAGTGAAACCTTGCTTTGGGTAGGCTAAAATGCTTTTAATTTTCACTCAAAAATGCGATTTGTCTTACAAAATGGGCATAATTTAAGGTCTGAATGATTTAGTATAGATTTTTAATAACTGTTTTCTTAGTGCTAGATAATCCCTGGGATGTGCAGAATATTCTTCTTGATGCAGGAAGGCAGAGTGCCTTATTACCTTTGAGCAAGAGTGTTAATATGCTTTAAATCCTATCAGGGCCTGGAGAAATCCCTCATCAAGCCCTGCTTCTACCAATTTCCCATTAAACTTGTTCCTCAGAGCTGTTTCTTAAAAACAAAAATAATTGTCTGTTTTCCAAATGAGTTGAGCAAATGCACATTTGTAAAGGACACTGGTGGTGCAGAGGCCTTAAAGACCAACATGTGTTTTTTTTGTGGGAGCAGTACTGGAAGTGTCTGGCAAGGATGTTGCAGGATGGCTGCAGGAGAGTGAGGCTTGGTGTCTCCTGGGCAGCCTGGTGCATCAGCTGAGGAAAGAGGAGTGCTGGCAGGAGTGCTGGGCTTGACATTCTTGGCTGCCCTTGGAGGTGTCAGCAGAGTGAGTCTCCTTGTAGGCCAGCCAGCAGTGGAGTAATAGGTCTCTCGGAGAATTCTTGTCATCTTCTGTCTGCAGTTCATTACCATTTCTTTCTTTCTCACCTTCGATCCCTGTGGCTGGCAGGTTGTGGTTCTCATTCCATGACAATTTCAGTTCTCTCAGGGAGATGAGTGCTCTTATTTTGAGAGTGTGAGTTGGAGAAAAATGTTGAGTTAGAAAGGCACAATTTTACCTGTGCCTTGCAAGCTTTTTCACCAAGTTACTGCAATTATTATCAGTCAGCCTTCAATAATCTGTGTGATACAACCTCTGTGTGTGCAGTACCTCACATTCAGAACCTAAACTTTGCAATCTGGGGCTTTACATCTATATCTCAATGAGCAGACCTCAAATCATCAACCATTTTGCTGATGTCTAAGTAGGGCACTACAAGTGATGGATGAAATGCCTGTGGACTATGTGCAGTAGCAGCTGCTGTAGAGCCTCCAGGTGGAGAGCAGTGTAAGTGCTCGTGTCAAAGTGATCTGCTGCATAGATGGAGAGTCAAGGCAAGGATAATTAAGAATTTGGTAAGTGAAATATAAGTCCCAAATGCCCCTTTTTCATTTTTACAGTATCCTTACAGAGGATCCCAACTGAATTCTAAGTTGTTTAGTTGGGTTTGTGGTTGCCTTTAATTTACGAGTAAATTAGATGTGGACTCATTATTTACTCTTCTTACTCCTAATCTCTTTCTCTCTCTTCAAAACCAGACTCTCCCAAATGAAAGTGAGACTGTGAACTTTAAAAATGTGCTCCTTTTCCAATCTCTAATGCCCTTTTAATTCTTTTCAAGGTAATTTTCATCCTCGAAGCTCACCTGACTCATCACTGTCTTTTCCCCTTTATATCTTTGTCTGCTATTTTCACACTTCATTTTCTATTCTTTCATTCCCTTTTTTTTTTTTTCCCCTCAAGCTTCTGACATCCTTTGCCCAATTTCTTCCTTAAGTGTTTCTCATAAGACCAGCAGCCAGGATCCTTAATCAGGCCTGATGCAGTGTGTCCTGCCTTGAGCTGCAGAGGCTCAGGAGGCTGGAGCACAGATCAATAGACCATGCAGAGGATGCTCCTCATTCCCCCCACGCCCTCTCCTTGGGCTGAGCTGATATTTGAGAAACTCAATCTCACAGCACAAACCAAATGAGATTGTTTTCATTAGCCCAGGAAGACCTCAGCAGTGAGACTTACTTTCTATCAGATATGAACTGAGGACCAGATCCTTAGGCAGAATTAACCAAAATGCTGCTCTGGTGGGAGGAAGGGAGTGAGTTGGCTCTGATTCCCCACAGCAGTGGGTGTGGAATGCCACGGTTCTGTTTTGGCTTTCCAGACACCTCACAATGCCAGTGTTTTATTATTTAAAGATAGAACACCAGCAAGGAATATAAAAAAGCCTCTACCACCACACTGAATATTAAGCTTATGAGGCCAATATGAGGAAAAGAGTAGCAGAGCAAAAAAATGCAGTAAAAAGATTTCAATGACAATCCAAAGAGGAACCAAATCAAGAAATGTATATCTGTACTCCAAAAAGTAAATACAAAAGTTTGTTTGGTCACCAACAATAGTTACAACAAATTTCTGTATATCCACATACAAGAGACAAAAACTGTTTCATTTCTGTTCCATTTTGGATTGGGTAAAAAAGTAAACTGGAAATCTTGACCTGCTTTACGTTCTTTAGAGAACTGAGTGCTTGTTTCTGTCAGGCACTGTCTGGTTCTGTCAAAATGGTGGAAACAAAGAAAATATCTTTCTTTTATATGCAATGTTCTTAGCTGGATTCCTTGGATTTTTCCCTGTGAAGGCTTTATTCTTCTTCTGCTGCTGTTATTTGAAAGTTATTTCTTGCTGAGGAAAATGTGATGGAGCAGCTGGCTAGGCTGTCTTTGTAGATTAACTATTTGCAGATCGGGTTCTGACTGCATCTCACCTTTTTTCTTTATATTAATTTGAATGACTTTCTCCTAGAGATAAAACCATTGCAAAGGTATTGCAGGTACTGCAATCTTCAATATTTAGAAGCCCAAGGAAGGAAACACCCATTTTGAACTGGTTTTTATTGGCGTGTGCCAGTTTAGCTGGCAAGGGAGCAAAGCATCTTTGCATCCATGATATGCTGGAGTTGGTAGCACAGACTATGGATCTTCAGCCCCTGGGGTTGCCATGTCCTTATTTTAGGGTATTATTGTGATCAAAACAGGATGAAGAGTTGACTTCCGGAAAGTCAGGATTCAACTATGGCTTTGAATTTTCTCAAGTAAAGGAAATTGTGCCCCAAATATCTGGGACAATTCTAAAAATGTCTTCTTTGAACAAATGCTCTGGGGTCACGAGCAGTCACAGGTATGTTAGCTGACACTATGTATTTTGTTGTCTTTTACAGTAATGATAACTGAAAATGTCACTACCATTATACAGTACATTTTATACTCTTTGTTGAATGCCCTTAAGCTTCCTGTCCTGCTAAACAAAACTGCAAATTACTGGTCCTGGGTAATCTTCCCTTAGTGGTTTGATATTTGTATTTTTAATTGTCAAACCAATTACCAGGGCTTTCTGCTAGAGATGCTAATATTGCTTTGTGCTTAGCCAGGGGAAAAAATAATAACCATCTCCTAGGAAGTCATGTTTTGAAATATAGGCATCTAAAAATACATATTTAAAACTCAGGGAAAAATGTGAAAATATTGGTTTTATTTGGCAACTCTTGTGTACTTTAATCACAGCAGAATTGATATTGTTTTTAATTTCTGGAAATCTCAGTGTGGCGGGGGAATGTTTTGAAGGAACTTGTAAAAGCTTTGGTAACTGTAACAGCCTGTGTTGAAAATCATTCCTGAGTTTCTTACAAACAGGGTCAGCACAGGTTTACATCGTGTCAATGGGATCCATTTTGTGCTGGGCTCGGAGGTCTTTTAGAAGACTTTCCCTCGCACTTAAACTCTGATTCTAAAGGCCATGGGCTGTTTTAACGGCCCACTGTAAATGTGAGCATTTACACTGATTGCAAAGAAGTGCTTTTGATCACAAACCTCACCTCTGCAGAGTTGTGGAAGACAGGGACCTGGAAAGGCAGGAGATTGGGAAATGTGAGCCAATTCTTTAAATCAGAGCTACATGGTGGTGGGGTTTTTATTGCGGGGGGTTTTTTTCTTCTCTGCTAAGGTTTAAATGACATTAAAGACTAGAAGCTTCCCTGGGAAACTTGTATGTGAAAAGGAAGGCTGTGTTCTTCCTTCATTAGAGTGCAAAAATGATGACATAGTGACAAGAAGGATTCTAATGGAGCATAGGCATGGTTTGTACAGATAGGGGGTTGTTTGGGGGTGAGTCACAATACTCTGTGGTACAGACATGACCTCTGATCTTACCCACATGCTTCACTCTCAGCTTTTAAACAGTGTGACCTAGGTATAAAATGAATCCTTTTTAATGATTAATACTTACATGTCCTTTGTCTTCCAGCCCACCCAGGACCTCCTGCAGGCTGGTTCTCCCTTCTGAAATGTCCATTTCCCCACTCAGTTTGGTGTCCTCAGCAAACTCTGCCAGGGAAAACTTGATCTCAGCTTCCATATCACTTATGGAGATATTAAACAGCATATTGTCTCTAAATAATGAATAAATGCTAACTGTTTAGATACCTTCCTCAAGTATTTTAAATCAACAATGTGATTGTACATTTATTGATAAATCACCATGTTTTCCTGCTGATTGCTCTCTGCTGAGCTGCTTTATCTGTGATGCTCTTTATCAGCTCTTTGCCAGCTGAAATCTTTGCAGAGATACTGAATGAACACAGCACGGGTGACCTCTGGGCATGAAGAAGTTCCCTCTTGGGTTTGGAGCTGGTGTGGGCATCCAACACAGCAGATGGGTCCCACTGCACTTTCACAGAATCCTGCTGCTTCAAGTACCTTGTCATGCCCTGGGAGCTGTGGCCTCCAGGGCAAACTGGTTCAAGTGCCTCTGAGGGCACTGGAGTGGTTTTATTTCAATCAATGCTTTATCCATGACAAAGAGGAAATTTGTGTCTCTTAGCCTGGAAAAGACAGAGTGTTTGAATGAGATCAACTTCACAACCCTATTGCTCAAACTCTGAGTGTTTGTTCTGGAAGAGAGGTACCAGGAGAAGGAGCCACATCTGGTTCTGTGTGAGCTCAGTAAACGGGGGGCACAAGCCCAAAGACAGCAGTGCAGGCAGTCAAAGCAGTGCACATGTCAGATTATTGCTCTGTTTGTATACTGGCTTTCCTGAGAAGGAGAAGGATAACTGCCTTCTAATACAAGATAATTATTCTCCTTTATAACAGAAAATATAGGTCTTAATTTTTCATATTTTTTCGTCTCTTTCACAAAAAATGTATTTTTTTCTCAAGCTACAGCAATAATAATTACAATGAGATGAAAATTTTCATCCCTTTTTTGTTTGGGTCTTTTTTATTAGTACATGTTATTTTTTTCCCAAATACCTTTTTTTTNTTTTAATTGGAAAAATCCAAAGACAGGGACCTGTAACAATTTTATTTGTATCAGTTTCATATTAGCTCACCACATGGGAGAGGGAGAAGATCAAGTAATTGGTAGAATGCTCCTGGAAAGAACGTGGAGAAACAGTTCACATGCTGGCATAGTGGCCCATGCAATTAAAAATAAACATCAGTACAGAAGAAACTGTAATGCTAAGTGATCCTGAATATTGAGATGGCAGTTTTACCCACCTTTGCAGTGTTAAAGGAGGATGTCTTCCTCTTTTATGCCCTTGTGGGCATAAAATTCTCCATGTAATTAGAGAATGAGATGATATAGGTAGAGAATGTATGGCTGAACATTATTTTTAGACTCTTAGTGCTGTAGATGTTTAAGAACAGCTTGCAAACTGATTAGTTTTAAATCCCGTAGTGTGGATAGTTTCTGCATTAAAAAAGGAACCCACCAGGTGGAAAAGATATTGCTGGAGAAATCCGCCAGCAATGGAATATTGCTTCTTCACAGGAATAATTTTGTGGTCAGATCATTTTTAATAACTGTGTTTTGTAGTGTTGGGAACTATGTAACAAAACCTTTCCTATTTTTCATTTGAAAAAGTTTATTATTTTTTCATCCTATATTCTGCTAAGTAAAACTTTTGAAGTTCAGTGCATACATGGATTGAACTGAGCCACGAGTTTCAGCCTATCTGTGGCAACAAGAGGAAGATTCCTACCTTGTCCCAGAAACCTCTGGAAAGACAGTGCTTCAAATTGATCTGTGATAGAATTCTGTGGGTTTGACCCACACTCTGAGGGTCCAGCCTGGCAGAAACGTGGCTATAATAATGAGTGAGATGGCATGATCGAGAGTGCCTTGAAAAATCAAAAAGGTTTTAATGAAGAGGGAAAATAATACAAAAAACAAAACAACAAAGCCGAGCACAGCACAGAGACAAACTCCTTGCTTGCTACAGCACCTTGAAAACCGTGGAGTTCCTTTGTTCTGTCTCTTTAGTACCTAATAGCTTTGGTGGGCTTTTTTGGCCCTTGGCCCAATGAGTGTGACAACAGCCTTTGTGTTACATTCTCACAGTCCAATCCACACTTCCAGGCTGGCTCTGAGCCAATTGCAAAGAGAAATCCACAGAACTTTCCAGCTAACTTCTTAACGTGTCAAAAGATAAAGTGAGATGTTGCCCTGAGTAACATATTAATAAGTTGCCCTGAGTAACATATTAATAAGATAAACGTATTGTTTACATGAGGCTGTGTGTGAAAGTTCTGCAGAAAGACAAAAGACAGAAAACTCAGGGCAACAGTGAGACTCTTCCCTATTTGGAAGCATCTGTTAGAGGTGTAGGGATTGCATTACCACAGAATTCTGCTGCCGTTGGTGGATCTGCAGCAGGAACAGGTTTAGCTGAGTGTGTTAGAAACCATCACATCCCAAATCCCAGTGCCGTTGGCATGAGGAGCAGCATCCTGTTCTCACATGCAGCACCACAGCCCCTCTTGTGCTGGGGGTCCTCTCCCAGCTGGTGACAAAGGTTTGGCAAAACCAGTTCACTGCCCAGTCCTGCATCGTCTCCTCTGCTTTTGAGTTCCAGGAGTCCAGGATGAGGCTTTTGGGGACAGCTCTGTTGGGTCATTTTCTTCTGTTACACTGCATCAAGCAAATCTCCAATGAGGGTTTGTTCTTAGTAAATCTGTGACTGAAAGAAACATCACTGTGGCTGTGTTTGTTCTTGCCACTCTTTCTTTTCCTGCTCAAGCTGTACTAATTTGCCCGCAATGGTGGTGTGGGTAACATTGTTTTTCTCACCTTCATCCTCACATATATATTTGGATGTTTTCTTATTTTCAAATTCTTAAGGGAGATTTTAACTAGAAGCCTTTTTCATTATTTCAGACATGAAAGGATTTGTTCATCTGGGGTCCCTAAAACTGGTGCTCTGGAATTCTGGAATCTGAGAGGACCAATAATCAAAGTTCTTCATCTTTTTCCATTTTCTCCTTTGTTCTTTTTTTCTCCCTCACACGCTTTTTTTTTTTTCCCCTCTTTTTGAACCTTCTCCCTCCTCTGTTCTCTCTGAATGCAAATAACTAATGTTTTCTTTTCTGATTGTGGCACACAATGTGTCACATCATCTTAGTCCATCAGAGAATAATAATTTATTTAACTATAGATTACTAGGGAAAGCTTTTTTCCTAGAATCTCTCCTGTGGATAAAACTGTCCAAGTGAAGATTATTTTAAGTGATGAACTATATCCTCATATTTATTTTGGCAGATGCCGGAGAATTCATGTGTCTTTTTTAAAGAACTTTTAAGATCTTTTTTTAAGAACAGGACTCTGATGAAATGCCCAACTTCTCAAGGACCCAAATATTTATTCAAATTTTATTTTGTCCCTTATTTTTATGATTGTGTCCTCTCCAATAGCCGACTTCCTCAAGAATCCTTAACATTTCCTGCATCAAAACACCTTTTAGTAAACTGTACCCCTCTTGATGGTCACTGGCCTGTGGCAATATCTGCCCTTTGGTTCTTGCTCTCCCATTTTCATTTGCATGGATCTACAGAGTGAGAAATCCTTGCTCCTCCATTCAAAGTTCATCTTCATATATCACAAAGAGTTTAAAGTTTGTTCACTTCTTTTCTCTCCATCATTTATGAAAGTTATATCAAATTGTCATGAAATGTGAATGTGCAACCCTACCTGCAAGCTTCAGTGAGGGTTAAACCATGACTTTGGGAGATTCAGGTACTTTTGCTGTATATAATCTATCCCCACAGAAATTCCTACATTTTGAGCTTTTTGGCATGTCTACTACTCACCTTAATCCTAATGGTGCATGTGATAATAATAGCATGATCTTTCTGGCTTTTCTCCATTTTCACTGCTACCAGGTGTCACGAACTTGAAATTTTTTCAATTACTTATAGAACTGTAGCAAAAAGGGGTCTTAACTACTTTTTATTCCATTTTCTTTGTTCCTTGGCTGGAGCAAAGCCAGCTCATGTTACTGTGGCCCCTCAACTTTACCCATATCAAAGCAAGGGGGTTTAAATCTCATTACATATTTAATTTCCTTCACAATACTAAAGTACAAAAAAAAAATCCTCAGCAAAAAATATATGATTTTAAACAACATATGACTTGAACATGTTGCACAGGAGTGAGGACAGACACCTGAACTGCAGCTGTCACACACCACTGAGATTAAAGAAGCTCATGCCTTAAAATACTCAGGTAAAATACTGTCTTCCTTCGACGTAACAAGTGGGTGTTCAACTCCCATCCCTCTGAGAGATGGTTTAATGATGTATTTGATACAATTTAAGAATTGCCACTCAAAAAACACAGCAGAAGTGCGTTGTTGTGGCTGCATAGGGATGCTGGGAGTCAGAGCAGAGAGCCAATGGCCTTGAAATGGCAGAGCTGGGCTCTGTGTAACCCGGCCTCCAGCCTAAACCCCGAAGGATGGATCTGTAAATCAGCCCAGGAACATGATCCGCACAGGTTAATTAGACAAAAGGCCATTTTTTTACACGATGAACTTTATCTTGCCTGTGTAATCTGCCTCTAGATAATCCTCTTTGCTGAATAGTCATCTCCTGAGCAATTTAGCCACAACCCTGTTCACATTACTCATTGTCTTGAGGATCTCTGTGCACAGAGAGAGAAAGGACAGGGCTGGGATGTGTTGCTGCCTCTTGCCCTCCAGCCACACCAAAGACAGAAAACAAATACACAGCATTTCTGTTCAGGGGATGCAGAAATAAAGAACAAAGAGGAAAACTGTACTTCTACCTGTCTGAAAAATCTATGTTTCTCCCTGAAAATTTACATTTTTACATTTCTACCTGGAAATCTATGTGAATTATGTAAAATATTCTTGAGAATCAAAACACACTTGCATTTACAAATTTCATTATAGACATGAGGTAAATATATCCACGGGCATGAATAGCAGAAAAACCAGCTTTTCTTCCACTTAATGTGCTTCCAATTATATTTTTGGCAAAATACTAGGAGACAATAATTTATATATAACATTCTGCAATATTTAGCTATCAGATATGTCTTTTTAATTAGGAATTCAGAAGACATTTAAAATCTATAGAGGAATAGATGGGTAAATGTAAGTGACCTCTTGTAGGTTTTTTCCTGCCATGGATGTCATCTTAAATTTGCAAATGGATTCACTTTGAAAATACTCCCACTTAGAGTTTTAAATAAATAGTAAATTCAAATAAATTCAAACTTGTGGCTATTGGCTCTCATCTGGGATCTGAGCTTTGCAGGACCTCGTTCCATATGTGCAAGAATAACCCTCACTGCACATCCTAAATACATCTGATTCCTTTCAGCAATATTTCAGTGTGTCAGAGCAGGTTTTTGAGAAGCTGCTTCTTGCAAAGGGGAGCTTTAATTAATAGGATAGAACCTCACAGGACTCGGTGTCCCAGTGTGATTCTACTGTTCTAATACTTGGCAACCAAATTTTGTCACTGCTTGCAAATGTCTGAATGTCTCCAGGTCTGATTTGGCTTATTCTTGCTGAGGAACCTCACCTGATTTTCTGGTTATGCTTTGGATTAATTGACCACCTGTCTTTCTGGTCTAAATTGCTGTTTCTGTTTGCAGAAGGCAATTTTGAAAACAAACAAGTAGTTTCCAGTTTCAATTTTATCGTAATGGTATCTTAAGTTCAGGAGATAATTGTTGCCATTCGTGCCATGTGTGAAAATACCGTGAATTCCAATAAATTAAATCCCTATTTTCCTGGTCTGGAGTTCAAATATTGCATGTTCCTTTATTAGAGCCAGAGGGAAAAAGTGCATAATGAAAGCAGCAAAACCCCCCTAAAAATCTGCTCAAGCAGGTGACACAGTAAAATTACAGCACCATTTACTTCTCCAAAATGTGTGTCACCAGAACCTGTGTCTTTGCTCTACATCTTCACAAATCTCCTTTCTGCATTATTGGTGCTCCCAGATATATGTGCTTCCATCCTTCCAGATAAGAGCTTAACCCTCTACATTTGCAGTGTGGAATTTCTAAAGAAAGGAAAGCTGTCCCCGAAATCTTTTATTAATATGTAGTCGTGGTAACAGATCTCTGAGAAAACAGCATGTGTTGCATCTTCGTCTAATATTGCAGGATATTGTGCTGTAGAAAAAGAATCGTGTCAATAGGAAAGGGGGTTTTATCTGTATAGAAAAAGGGCATTTTGCTTGCAAGGTAATATTAGAATGCTACATGCCTACAACTGCCAGCGTACTTGTTGGCATTCAATGGAATCGTGGTAATAAAAATGGAGTTTAAATATGGACTTTTAAAGGAAAATTGAAACTGTTTGGAAAAAAGCCCCATGATTGTAGCTAGATAATTCCCTAGAGAAATCTCTACTGTAAATTTAGAGCAATAAAAAATTGTATAGAAACAGATTGAAAATTAAACTAATTTGAGATTTCTTGCAGTGGTTTGCTCCAAGTAAAAATTAGTGGAAGGAATAGCACAAGATGTGCCCCAGTGCCAGCAGGGATGTCATTTATTCCCTGGTGGAGTGCAACGTCTTGGTCCTGACATGGTCAGACTGAATCAATGACTGTCCTGAGTGAATGGTTCATGATTATCAAGAAAAGATCTTCTGTCTGGACATAACTGCCCTCCAGTCTGGTAGATTTTTGGCATTCTCTGCAGAAGCACAGAAGTTCGATCTTCAGTTAAATGTGGTTTGAATTTATGGATATGCTATGAGTAGGTTGAATAGGTCAATACTTATGCTGAACCTGAACACAGGCCAGTGGGATCTCATGCTGGTTTTAGGACAGAGAATGATAGGAATTTCACAGGTTATGACACTTCTTTTTATCAACTGCTCTGCAGCTCTTGTCTTAAGGGCCAGCAGCCTGAAGTGAGCATGTGATGAATTGCCGGTGAAGATAGGTAGAGGAAGGACAGAAATTGATCTTCCCTGCCATAACTCAGATAGGTGGCATCACACAGGGTCCATCTAATTGCCTGATTGCAGTGATCCCCACTGGAGACTCTACAATCTATATTTGAAGTGTTCCTAGTGCTCTGTGTGTCTGTGCCTGATGCATTTGTGTCTGTAGAGCTCAAGCCACAGAGGTTTCCAGTGGACTGCATCAGACAAACCCAGTAAGTCTGAGGACATCTGAGAACCTAAAGCAGCAGGAACAAAGCTGCAGGGATGGCAGGGAAAGTGTGAAGGTCACAATCACGACGTGGAAGCTCCTCAGGATGATTTGGCATGGATGGCTCGTTGTGTTACCACAGCCGATAAGTCATGTGAACACAACCAATTCCACCCTGAATAATTCCAGTCCTGACAAAGGGCAGTGGTTGTTCATTCAGTTTAAAGGTTCTAATGAGCTTTTTGCACATCAATATTCCTGGAAAACACCCAGAACTGTCTTGTCAAAGTGAAAATGGTATTTTATCTTTGAAATTAGGGTTAGAGAATTTCATTTCCATGAATATTCAGCACTTTTCTCATCCCGGCTCTCCTCATTGATCATGCATGTAAAACATTAGTGGCATGCTGGGTACTGAATTAAATTCAGTCCTTGCCATTTGCAATTCTACTCACTTTGGAGGTCACAGAATGTGGCAAGGCTGCCTTTTAGTTTTAAAAGCCGTGTAAACATCTCCCTAGCCTGCTGCTACCTATCAGCCCAGGGAGCACCTCTGGATGTCTGCTAGGAATGAAGTGCAGGCCACAGCAAATTAACTGACTTTGAAAAAAAAATCTCTCTGTAAATCCTTTGAACCTGATGTGCCAGTTGGATTAGCAATAGGAAACTGAAATATAAACTATCCATGTGGTGCCACAAGGACCAAGACACGAGGAATAGCAGGGCTTTCCTAAACATGACCGTTTACCTTCCTATTATTCTTGCTTCCAGATTTATTCCACCAACATTTTTCTTTCTTTTTTTCCCTTTCAACCCCAGTTCTTCTTGTCTTTGAAGTTAAGCGTTTCCTGGAGATGATGATCTTTTAGACTTTGAACATATTAAATTAAATTATGATTGTTATAGATAATAATTACTATTAATGTACAGTTATACACTGAAATGTTGGGTCACACATAACATTGCAAAATAACAAAAGACTCAATTAAAACTGTGAAATTGTGACGTGATGTCAAATATCCTCACATGTGTCATATGCTATGTGTACCTTTGCCTAAAGACGTATTCCCTCCCTGGTTTTTTTGGTTATTTCTTTGGATCCTTATGGGGAAAAAAGTGACAATGACAGCTAAACCCTTACAATGTTTCCTAAAGATTTGGTAAGTGTTATAAATTTGCTATACTTCCATATTCGTATGACACTTCATTTCCTCTGAACTGTCTCAGTCTTAGTGTCAAGCACAACAATCCTTCTTTTCTGAGTAAAACCTTCCATTGAAGTTGAATAGAACACCGTAAAATTAATTGGAGGTCTTCCTGGGGAAAAGAAACCCAAAACTACAGGCCCGATGATCCAGTCAAATCAGCCATGCAAGCACTGAAGTTTCAAATTGTGTCAATACTTTTTCCTGTTCACAATAAGGTAAAGCATAATTACAGATAAAATATTGGAAAGCAGAATTCCATAGGCATGTGGAAATAGGCATCGACAATATATTTTATGTGTTGTCCAAATGTGCATTTAATTGACAGCCCAAGGTAATGGAGTGACGTGTTTCTTAGTGGACTTCAGCTTCCCCAGAATATTTTAGAATATATTGCTGCCATTATATTTTACAGAACTATTATTTTTTCTTCTCCCCAGACCAGATATAAAATTAACCTCCTTGTTGCTCGAACCCCAAATCCCACAGCAGGTGAAAGATGTGCTTTGTTTTAATCAGATTTAAATCTTCCTGAGGTCAAAGAGGGATTCTCAAGTGCTCAGAAGTAAGCAGGAGTTAAGTGTTTTGCTGGAGTGAGTCAGAATGAGCAGCACTTTGCTGGATCATGGCCTTGCTGATTCATGGTGGGATTAGTTGTCTGATTACAAGTAGCTCTTTGTGTTTTATTAAGTTAAAATCCAGGGAAAATATTGCAGAAGCTTTCCAGAAAGGGCTTTGGATATTCCTCTCTACAGATTTATGATTTTCTTCTTGTATTAATTTTTTTAAATCATCCTGATATTTAGGCTTTCCTTCCATGCAGGTTCTTATTTTGCTCTTTGCCTTTTGTGTGTGTTCATTGTTGTCTGTCTTCCTTTATGCATCCTAGAAAGTTAAATAGTAAAACAGGGTAAACAAGCAGAAATTATATGATAATTGAACCCGTAATGTCAGTGTTATGATGCAAGTAATGCAACTCAAGGTCTCTTATCCTTCAGTAGCTAGACTGTAATTGCCTGATGATAATCATGATAACTACACTCCCTGGAGTTACTTTACTGCTGTTGAGAAATAGCTTCTGGATCTCTTGCATGATCATGATGAAAACCCCCACATTCAATTATTCTACCGAAAGTTGAATGATGATGATGCATGTTCCCTGCCAACAGTGATTTACACAAATAGAAGTTTTATTCTACAAGGAGGGATAATATTTTAAAGTAGAAGTAATTAAATCCAATATGGAAACTTCATTGACTGCTGAATGCAGGGTCTGCTTGTTTGCAGAGCAAGCGTTTTTATTACCTGCACGTTACCCACATCACACCCCTCAGCAAGTGGGGATGTAGCGATGACTGATTGCATCAAGCGGCTATTTTTGAAAAATATGGCTGTGAGGAATAATCAGTTCAGGTCTGGCACAAGGGATGGAGGGAGATTACATCCTGTTAATTGTTTTGGCAAGTTTGTCATTGTGTGAATGATGGTGCCTTGTTACCCAGCACAGCTACAGCCAGGCTACAGCTCACCCACACAGCCCAAGGGGGGCTGCATTTGTCCATCACAGCCTGCTTGTTTAGACCACCTAAGCCAGGGACAGTTATTGATGTGTTCTGGATATTAGTTTACTATGAAAGATAACATTTTTGTGATGGATATCACAGTGGGTTGTGGATAATAAGATTTTGTTTCTTACGCAAATTATCAGGAACATCTAAATCTTCGAAGTGGGCTGAAATATGCCAAAGTGCTTTTTATTGCTTTCTGGGGAGGTGAGAAGTGTTGAAATACAGATGGTGGAACATCTAGATGTTCTTTCCAGGAGAATGAGACTCTTGTGGCTCTTGCACAGCTCTTACTGTAATATTTGGTGTGTCCTTGGGGAAGATGTGCTGGATGTGGTGGTGGCAATGGCTGAAAGCCACGGAGGTGATCCAAGGGCTGCAGCACCTCTGCTATGGAGACAGACTGAGATAGTTGGGGCTGCTCAGCCTGGGAAGACCTTAGAATACCTTCAAGTGCCTAAAGGGGCTACCTGAGAGCTGAAGAGAGGCTTTGGACAAGAGTCTGGAGTGACAGGACAAGAGGGACTGGATTCAAATTGATGATGGCAGGTTTAGATTGGATATTAGGAAGAAATCCTTCCCTGTGAGGCTGATGCTCTGGTACAGGTTACCCAGAGAAGCTGTGGCTGCCCCATCCCTGAAGTGTTCAAGGCCAGGTTGGACAGGGCTTGGAGCAGCTGCGGTAGTGGAAGGTGTCCCTGCTGGAACAGAGAGTCTCTAGATGATCTTTAAGGTCCCTTCCACTCTGTGATTCCGTAGTTTTTTTAAGTTAGATGGTGGATTGCTAAAGAATTACATTCAGCTCTCTGGGAAGTCCTTGTCTTCTCTGTAGATGGTGATGATTCCAAGGACAGCTGGTCAGTTGTGGATCCCTTCTTTGGAAGTCTAAGGCAGCCTCAAAGGTTTTAGATCACATATTTCTTACTCCATTTCCATAATGGAAAATGCATTTTTTAGGCATGACAATGAGTATGTCCTACAGCTCGATTTGAAAAATAACTTCTGCAAATCACCCTGTTTTCTCTCTCTCCCTGTTTCTTTTTTAAAACCATTCATATAGAACTATGCAAATTATTTTAAATAAACCCCAGGCCGATGCCACTGTTTTAAATGTGTAGCAACATCATGAAAGATGTCAGCACGCTGATTAATTTATTTGCAACACAAGATCAGCATTTCTCATATTTTCTCCTATTTTGTTTTTTTTTTTAAAAAGGAAAGATTGAATCCATGAGAGAGCAGCAGACCTTGCATTCTGCTCAAGGATCCGTGTCCGCCTCCTGCGTGGGGAGCACTGGGAGGATGAGGGATACACTAATAATATTTTTCTACCGTAACCACCTCCATTTTCTTCTTCAGATGCTTTGTTTCCTGCACTAATATTCCAGTTCTCTCAATATAATGAATGAGCTCAGGGACTTGCAGGAGTTTCAGTACCATTTGTTTTTTATCCTAAAGGAAAATACAAACCCCTCTGTCAGATAGAACTCTGCATAAAAATAAGTGTTTTCTTTAATACAGAAGTTGAAGGTGACCTACGGTAATAACTGGCACAAACTTTTTTAAGATGAAAGCATTCCTCCCTGGGTTTTATTTGTTCTAGATAACATTTCCTCTCATGATTTAGGGACCGCGTGGTATTCAAAGCATACACATTTAAAGGGTAATAGATAATTGAGCATCTTAATGGACTGTCTTTCAGCTATCAAATATTGTTTACTGATTTGCTTGGTGGGAAAATGAAATCGAACTCGGATAGAAATAGATTTCTTCATTTGACTTTTAGAATCTGAGAATGAAAGCAAGTGCTTTTCCAAATCAAAAGCTGTTAAAATCTTTTCTCCACTCAAAAGAGATGTTGATGTTTCCACCTTATTAAAGAAAAGCTCAGTAAAGGAACTATGAAAGGAATAATTTAAAAAGAGAGCAGAATCAAGAGATTCTATTTAAAAGGTAAGGAGCTTGTGTGTTTCTCCTGTTTGTTGTATTTTTTCTTCTATTTCTTAATTCCATGTTATCAACAACAATTTTTATTTAAAATTTGGGTGTAAATTTCTTTGTGTAGCTTTACCTCTCTATGAGAAAGAACATGTATTTTAATATGACTCGGTGCTATTGATCAATATTTATGCCATTAACCAAGCAGTTTTATAACAACCTGTCTGTTCCAATACTGAACTGAAATATTTCTTTCTCCTTTCTATAAATTGCTCCTTTGCATCTCCAGTTTATTGAGAGAATAAGTTACTGTATTTCTTCAGTAACAAAAGTCATCCTCCCACAGCTGGAAATCTATGGGGAGTCGATAGCAGTTGGGGCCTGGAAAAGTGACAGAAATGCCCCGAGCAAAGACAAGAAAGGAAGATATTCTTCTTCTTCCTATCCAGAGATGTCACAGTTGGATTAGGAGCAGCCTGGTCCCTTGAATTGGAATTTTCCCTCAGTTTCCATAAAGGCAGGACCGAGGCCAACAGAGGCACAAAGCTCTTAACAAGCTAATTAATATTCACAAAAGTGAGTCAGGAACAGGAAAGATGAACTAATGAGAAATGATTAAGAGTTAAATATGCATGGCATGGCTTAACGACTACTAAAGCAAAGGACACAGTAGTTGCCTGCAAATGCAGAATGTAAATAGAAGGGGCAGAGAAGTTAGTGAGGTTGGTTCTGGAACTAATGAAATAATATGCAGTAAAGTTGTTGTCTTTTTGCTTATTAAACTTTCCCTTAAGCTCTAATGCAATAGGGCTTACTGGAAAGAAACCTGAGAAGGAAATTTCAGAATAATAAGATAAGATTGAGAAAAAAAAATCAGATTTTAATGTCACTTTCTGCATCTGAAATAATTAAAAAACGCAAGGAGGGGGACTTCGGGAGTTAGAGGAAAGCGTTGAGCAAGTCTCCTACAGGGATCTGAACAGACTGGAAAGACTGGTCAGTGGAAAACTCTGAGTGTCCAGCAAAAGCCAGCCTGAAGTTCAGCACCTGGGGATGGGGATCCCCCTCCTGGTGGTGGCACTGGGGCAGCTGAAACCACAATGCTGTGTCTCGTTTCAGGAAATGTACACAAAAAGGAGGAGTTCTATGGAGGGCTGCTCAGGTGGGTGGGAGCAGCTCCTCAGCTGTGAGGAGAGGCTTTGCCTAACCTGGAGAAGAGAAAGGGACATTCAGATTGGACATCCAGAAGGAAAACTGGCACAGTGAGCAGAGTTAAACACCAGCACAGGAGCCCACAGGGGCTGTGGAGATTTTCTAAAGTCGAGTAGATGCATCTCTGGGCACACTGAGCTCCCTGGGAATCTGGCCCTGCTTCTAGAAGGAAGAGCTCCAGCCTCAATTTTCCTGTGATTTTTGCAATGGCCTGAGGATCTGGTTGTTGCTGAAGGAGGAAGTTCAGGAAACAGGATGAACAGGGAGAGAGGGAAAAATCTGATGGATTACTTGTGTGTGAGGAGAATTTCTGAGTGGAGTTGAGAAGTAGGTTGTGGTTAAAGACTGCACACATTGTAGCCAAAGTCCGGTGTGGCCCAACAGAGGTTTGAGGTACCCCATGTCCAGCTGGCAGCTGGACATCCCATAGGGACAGGGATGTCCTTATGAAGAAGCCAGGACCTCAGCTGGGCATTGAAGAGCCAGATGATCAGATCCCACCATGCCCTCAGAAGCCATTTATGAGAGATTTTGTGTTGGTAATTCTTTTTTATATTGTTTTAACCAGATTAAAAATTCAGGTCTATTGCAAGATTTGTTTTATATTTATTGTTCTGGTTTAGTTGACAAATTGATGCTACTATAAAGCCAATGTTCTGTTAAATCTGGTTTCCTTGAAACAACACAGGTGAGGCAGGAGAATAATTGAAGTGTGCTGCCTATTATGCTGTTTAAAGTGATTCCCCTGCCTTTGCACGCATTCAGCAAGATTTACCTTAATACCCAGCATCATATAATAGAACATTTCAGAACAACCTGCAGCTTTAACTGCTGTAACTCTCTTTGGCAAGTCAAGTAAACAAAGTGCAGGTGAACAGAGTGACAGGTCTGGTGAGGTTCAGAGGTGTAAGGCGAGCCCTGAAGTGTGATTCCTGAAAGCATTTAGAAAATATACCAACTTAGAAGTATAATTAGAAATGTACTAAAAATCCTGATTCAGGTTTGCTGACATAGTAGGCTTCTATCATCTCTAGAATTTTATTTCAAAATTGAGCTGTACAACCCAAATAGCTTTACTTGTGAGGATGTGAAGGAAACACAGGATGAAAAATTGAAGATTTCAGTCCAGCCGTAGATTGAATATTGTTGATTTATATTGGCAGTAGTGATTTCTGTGCTTAGAAGTTCAAGAGTTCCTTTAAATCTGTATCTTACTGTAACAATATCAGGTCAGAAAGCATCAACCTCATCTAGGATAAAAAACCACTCTTTGCCTTTCTTACAAGAAACAATATTATTGCGAACTTGAGGTATGGAGAAAACCCATTATTGCCTCCAAGGTGGTATGCCATCTTAATAAGACTTATCTTCAAGACAAGAAAAAATGTACTTTTCAAATCCCACACGCATTATAAACCACCACTTACAAAACCTTTGTTCTAAAGTGCTGGCAATTTTACCTGGGGCAGACATTTTACTGCATATAAAAGGTCTCCACAGGATACTAGTAAATCTAAAGTGAACCATAAAGACCCATGGATACAATGAAATTTAAAGTTTTTGTTTTTCCAAGTTTGTTGGTTTTATTCTCTAAAACAAAAAAAAAAGAGTCACTTCCATCCTGCCAACATTATCTCAGTTTATATTTAGTATCACATTTTATGAGAGAAATGGCTGGTGAAACAAATAAATTGATGCCTCTTCAAGAAACATCATTAGAAAACATAGCACTGTGGCAATTAAAGCAAATAGATATTTGAAGTAAACTAACAACATAACCAGCAATCTATCTGGGTCATGAGCCAGAAAAAGCCATCTGGCATTCCCAGGGATAGCATGAACAAGAGCTGCTACTTTTTATTGTGTATTGATAAGGTCTGGTAACTACTGGGTTGCTCCACCTGAATGCGAAATTGCAGACGTTGTGGGTGACATTTCTGGACACTTGGCCTTTCCAGTTAGAATATGTCTACTTTGCTCCAAAGACCTGGAAACTGAAATTCTGCAACCGAAATGCTTATTTCAGATGAAAACCCCAAAAACTAAGGGTCTGTATATGCACAAATAGATCAGGTTCCTGGGATGTCTGGCTGACAGACCTGGCCCTCACACTGGACCTCTGCAGCAGCGTGGGGCAAGGCTGGGGCATCAGCAGCAGCTCCACAGGTTCAATCATGGAATCATGGAATGGTTTGTGTTGGAAGAAACCTTTAAGACCATCTTGTTCCAACTCGTCTTCCGTGAGCAGGGGCACATTTCACTAGGCCCCATCCAGCCTGGCCTTGGACATTTCCAGGGATGGGACATCCACAGCAGCTCTGAGCAACCTCTGCCAGGGCTTCACCACCCTCACAGGGAACAATTTCTTCCTGAGATCCAATCTGACCCTGCTCTCTGTCAGTTTGAAGCCATTGCCCCTTGTCCTGTCACTCCAGACCCTTGTGAAAAGACAAAGTCAAATCCTACAGGAAGCAGGCCTGAGATGAGAGACTGAGCACGAGGGGGTTTTCATTGTGCCCATCAGAAATTCAGCCTGGGAGGAGTTTGCAAGTGGCATCCCACACCTCCAGCAACGTGGGTTTTAAATAGCACAAAGCTTGAGTGAGAGGACTTTTTGTGAACTTGTGGACAGGTAAAGGTAATTGGAAAATTAAGTTTTATGATTAGGTTCTTCTTTAACTGGGTCAGAAAACTCAGGATAACACTAATTTTTTCTTTTACTAGAATTTTATGTGTAATTGGCAAATGCCAAATGTTTTCCATGTGAAAACAAGGCCCAACTCCTAAATTACAATCCCTCAATTAACATTGTACAGGTCACTCTTTAAAACATTAGAAATATTCATAGAACTTTGTCATGGTTGACAGCTTTCTGTGTAGTAACTGGAAGACCCACTTTTCATAGCAGTGTTAAAAAAGAAGAAAATTATGGTGTCAGAAAGGTTTCCTATTCTTCCTGACCAGTCATTTTCCTGGCATGTATTTGGATGTCTCTCAGCCTTTTATACCTGGGAGCAGAGGTTACAATAATGGCTTTAAATGTGTAATCTTGTGCAATAAAACCCCTGCCATTAATGCAAGGTTAAGTACCTGATTTTCAAACCTATGAAGGTCAGGAAGGAAAGGGGATAAAATTACCAATGCAATTTAGCTTGGAAGCTTAATGTATTAAACAGAGTTTACAACTGCACACTACAGCGGAGGAACATCTGTCCCAGTAGAATGAAAAACATGTTTATAATGACTTAACTGCTTCTCTGAGTGATCAGGAAGCACAGAAATCAATACCAAGCTGAGGCAGGACCTCACGACAGGGGAGCTGCAGTTCCTTGTGCCCAGGGACTCGTCAATCCTGCTCCCTCAGCACTCACCTTCCCAGGAGCAGGAGTTGGTAAGGCTCCATTGCACAATGGAGTGTATGGCTGGGCACTGGCTCAGTTATCTGGACAGAGAAAAAAGGCATCTTCCATCAATTAATCAGGTTTTAGCTTCAGGCTTTAGACCAGTGTTTTCTGGTGGGATTTCTTGCATCATCCCAGGCAAAAGTCTGAAATAGCGATTGGAGAATGATTACACAATGCACACCAGTTATTTGTGGAAGGTGACAGCCTGTCTTATCCAATTTTTTTACAGAATCTATAAAAACAGCAGGAAGAAAATTGCCTCCTTTTAACTTTCCTCTCTGTTTTTTTGGACCTTTATGAAACCCAGCTAAATCCTTTTGTCTCAGAATCCTTCCTGATAATTTAGCCATACTGAGTTTAGTGTCTTTTTGAACTTGATCTTGGCCAACAGCATGAATTCTTGCCTGATAGTCTTTTCTTATTTGATGCATTTTACCTTTTATTGGCTGTGAAATGTTATGCCAGAACTCCGTACAAGAATTTCCAAAAAGTTTTATAGTTCCTTTGCTTGCAGTGTGTCCTGCTACAGCAGTATTTAAGAACAGAGAACTAGGTGAAAATCTCCCCAAGGATTCAGTGCAATGATTTTAGTTTGCTTTTAATTAAGTTTCCTTCTTTCTCCCTTGAAGCTGAGTCTCCTCTGAGGCTCGGCACATGCTTTGGAAATTGTCACCACAATTCTCATCAGCCCAATGAAAACTGCAGCAAGGCTCAAATGGCAGCTGAGCATTCAGACACTCAGGACTCATCTCCCATGGGTGCCAGTTGTTTGAAATGAGTCAAAATTCAGCATAAATTTAGTCTCAATCAGACCTGAATTTTCATTCCCTGGACTTAACATCTCTAAAAAAAAAAAAAGGGTAATGATGTGCTAATTTGATGTTTATCGACTGGATGTGAGATTTTGAGGAAGCTCACCCAAGGACTCTTTATCAGAGGAGAGAAGCTGCAATTAAATAGAAATAATTACCTGTCCCTCGGGTGATCTTTGCAACTGCTGCTTTTCCTTTTTTTCCTCTTCTTTCCTTTCCCTCTTGTCATCACCAGAAACAACTTGTCCTCACCCATCTCCTTGTTCATCCTCTTCCCTTCTCACACCTCTGGTTTGGTGTGTCCACCTCCCCCCTCTGTACCACTGCAAATGATGGCCAGGTGGGCTGAAGCAATAGGGAAGGATTTTTCCTTTCCTGGGTTTTTGCGCACATTATATTCATGCCAGGGAATCTTTGTGCCAATTACCTCGTGGCAGCTCACATATTGGTAAACAATGATTTGGACAATCTCAAAAAAAATAAAATTCCAGGCTACAGATGTTATTTGTTTGGCTGGACCACTATCAGAAATAACAGGGAGGAGAACTGTTGCCAGAGTGGGTTATCATGTGCCAGGAATGAATTTCTCCTCGTGGCATTACTCGATTTGGGTTCCAAATCAAGACTCTGCTGCTTATGTGGTCTGAGGGCAGAGGGGTTCACAGGGGTTTCATTGGTGAGGTTGGTGCATCACTGAGACAGGGAGAATCCAAACACTGGGACGGTGAAGAAGGAAATTGAGGAGTACAGGGAAGCAGATGTTCCCTGCTGATCCTCACATGTGTAGCAGCAGGTAACAGTGAGACATGCCCAGAGGATTGGGGTCCATTGGGGATTTATTCCCCATTAATCCTTTCCATGAGGTTATCCTTTTAAAGGGAAGATTTTCAAAACAAGGGGAGCTCTTTATACGTCTCAATAATGGGTGTTACTGAAGTATGAAACATTTTAATGCCTTTGCTGAGTGGCAGATTTGGGATTAAAATTGATATTTTCTCTCCCCTTAATCCTAAGCACGGTCTCACACAGACTTAACAGAGCCTTTCTGACTCAGTTCTGTCTGGCAAGATCTTCCAAAAAATATGAACTGCTAACTCATTCCTACAATGTAATTCTGCTCCTTCCTGTGGTAAACAACGCCTAATTATATATATTGGGAAATGGAAGAATGGATGACAATCTTCAAATAGCAAAAAAAACCTGGAGGAGAACAACTTAATGTCAATCACTTTCTGACCCTTGATGCAAGCAAGATATTGTCAGAAGGTTATTAATGCATAAAATTCTCGTCCAGAAGGCAAAGTAGAAGAATGTGTCGCCTTTCAAGAGTATTTTCCAATATGTTCCTTCAGCTGAGCCTTGAGCCTGATCTCTGAAAAATAAATAAATATTCAGCTACATGGAGTATTACTTAGCTATTGCATAAGTAGGCTGAGAAGATATTATTGCTAAAACTAGTGATGGCAGTGAGAAGGAAATTAGTGTAATAGCTGGGAAGAGATGATAGTTTATGGAAAATTTGTTTATAACTGCAAGGGGTTTGTTCATAATTGTTACTCTTTTCCCCAGAATGGTTGGAGAATATGTCATAGCCTACATTTTTTTTAAGGTGCAGTAACTAGAGTGTATTTTCATGGTCTATCTGTAAGAGCCTTAAGACTCATAATGAAATAAAGCAGCCTTACTAAAGTTTAGTTACATTTGTTTATTTATTTATCCAAGGTCAGAGCATTTATATTTAAATATAGGTATAAGTGGGAAAGCATCAATGCCAGCAGATTTCAGAAGGCTTTTAGCACTTTTTTTTCCCTGAATTGTTTGTCATAAGCCTGTACCTGTGTTTAATGTGTGTCTGTTCTGTGTGTTCAACACATAGTTTGAAAATTGAGTGATAGATATTTAAGTCCATTATGGTAATGGACATAGAGCTTCAGAAAGGGTGAAATTGAACATTATGCATTTTATTGGAGCTTTGTGAAGTTGCAGACTTCAATTTGCTCCAAACCACTGGAGCTAAACCAATGTTCACAAAGATGAGAAATGTTAGAGAAATAAACCTATAGCTTTTTTTTCTGTCTTAGAGGTAAAAAATTCTCTAATACTTTGGGATAAGAGTAACCTTTATTACATGTATTTTGTGATATTTCAGACTATTGCTACATTCTACTGTTTTATTTTGACATTGATGCTAGATGCCAACTTCCAGGTGAAAAAATTCTGGAGGATTAGCGAATTTTATATGTCAGTGGAATCTTCTCTTTCTGTTATATTAGACATAAAACCACACTAAGCTGCAATGAACTCAAGGTTTATTGACACCTCTTTTCTTCAGCTCAGGTAGAAAGCCAGTGTAGGACTTAGAGAGGTTAAAGGATGTGTGAACTCATTATCTATGTAAATATCATCTAAAGTAGAATTAAACATGTTTTTTCATCAATTTGAAACACAGTAGAATTAAAAGAAGAAAAAGTAAATAATAATAATACTTTTTGGTGAGCTACCACCTGAAATATCATTTATTTAAACCTTTCCACTTGAATTCTTGCTTTTAAACTTAAAAGAAGTAGTTTGTTACAGATCAAGTTTGCATTTATTAATGATAACAATAGTGGGATAGATTGTTCAGTCTATAAGAAATGATTTAGAAATAAAAGGAGGTATTTTAATGTGAATATAATCAGTAAATTGAACAAGTATTCATTATTGTGACATGCATATCCTGTGAGATGAACACTGCATGCTATTCTACCATGGCAACCATGACAACAGTATTTACCTTCAACATAATCTTTTACTTTCAAATTAATAAGGTTGCCCAACTACTAGAAAATAATTAGATTTTAACCAGCAGAGCTATAGAACTTAAATTTTATGTTATCTATCTATCTATCTATCTATCTATCTATCTATCTATCTATCTATCTATCTATCTATCTATGTTTGACTGTTTTCTTTCACATAATAGGTGAAGTTCAGTTAATGAAAATGATGTACTAAACTGGTAAAAGGCCACCTCACTCTTAAAGCTTTTCTTACTTGTAAAATTGGCTTTATTTTTAAGGGGGAAAACTTTTATCAAATATCCCAGCTAGTTGGAAAACTGTACTTGTGTTTTAGTGGGACAGAAAGCAGTCAAGAAAGCCTCTAGGGGAAGTTAAAAGGCAAAAAGTCCTGCTTGTGTGGAGCCTATAGCTGCACTTAAAATTCAAAAGATTAGTAAACAACACTTTATAATTCCAGCCTGATTAACATAACTCTGTATTTTATTTATATATTTCTAAGTGAAGCCTGAAGGCACTGAAATTTGTCATGTTCCTCATCTCTTCCTTATTTGCTTTATCTACATTTCACTCTCATCCCCCAGTTTCTCCAGTGGAGGTTATTTCCACAATCTTTTCTCATCCTGTTGATAGAGTTAGTGCCACTTTCTTTCAGTTATCAGTATTTAATCAGGGAAGGGCCTGAGTAAAGAGAAGGAAATCTGCTCTGTGCTGAGAGGTAAGAAATGCCAGATTTGTGGCACTGTGTGCAATCTGGTCTGACCCCTTCCTATGTCCATGTAGTGCACTGGATGGAGCAGGATCCTACAGAAAAGTGTGTCCTTGCAATTAAAGCCCATATCACTCCATTTATGAGGGTTTTGTCAAGGTTTACAGGATAAATATCGGTCTGGCATTATCTGACCACGACAGCCTGACACACAAATTTGAAAAGATAAATGGCCTGGTTTGAGGAGAAAAGCAGCCTCTGACCATGGTTACAGAAGGTATTGGTAGAGACTGTTGCACTTGCAATCCTGATTCTCCTGGTGCCATTGCAGGAACAGGGACATTATCTGGCAGTGTTGTGTGTGCCTGGGGTGGGGAATAAAGAGCTCATGGGACCTGCTGCCTGCAGGGTTCTTCCCGAGCATCCAAAATGGCTTCGCAGACACAAAATGACTCTTTGTGATGTGATTCCTGCCATGCAGCATTGCTCCTGCATGATGTTACAGCCACCTCATGTCCCAGCCTTTGCCAGGCACAGTTTGCCCTTGTAGCTCCTGCAACTGTGTTCCAGGACCTTGAGGGATTCCAGCCTTTTGGGAAGGTGGAGAAAAACCTGAAGATCTTTTTGCTCCCACAAAGCACGGTCCTGGCAGCTGAGGGCTCACAGGATACACTGAAGCCATTCTTCCTCTGCTCCCAGTAAATATCTCAGACTTCTCTGATTAGGCCTCCTGTAGAACTGTGTGAAACCAGAGTTTCCACGGAAAATAACATCCCACGGCCAAATTAAGTTGTGCTGCAACGACTTAATGAACCTGGGCTACTGAATGCTCCCTGCCTCTTTCTCTTTTCTCAGAATGCCTTCTGCTGTATGAAATCATCAGCCAAACAGGCTGCTTTGCTCAAAATAAGGCTTGGCAGTTGTAAGAATGTCAATGTTGTGGGTAATATGTGTAAGATAGCAAAAAATTCCCAATGCAGCTCACCAACAGCTGGGGTTTGTGTGAACGTTTCTGTCCGCAGCGTTTGCTACCCATGAAAATGAGACTACTGTCTCTTCATAAATATCCAATGAGCTGTAATGTCATCAGTCTTCCTAAAAATAAAATATTAAACACTGTAAATGGTATTTGACCTCTATTACAGTGTCTGGAGGATTAAAAATGCTCCAATTTCAGGCTGTGAGTTGTCCCACATGTCTCCATCCTGTGCTGTGTGTGTGCAGTGACAGGGGATGTGTGGAAGTGAGTGAGCTCTGCCTTTCCCCAGCACTTTCCTGTGCTTCACTTGTGTTTTAGACATTTTGCTGGAATTATGGGCAATGTGCTACTGGGACAGCAGTGCAGATAAGTTTGGTCTCAGCACTGAGCTGTGTGGTGTGGTCAGCCTGCAGGAAGGGAGGGATGCCATCCAGAGGGGCCTTGACAGGCTCGAGAGCGGGCCACTGTGGGCGACATGAATTTCAACAAGGCCAAGTGCAAGGCCCTGCACCTCTGTCAGGGCAATCCCAAGCACAAGAAATGGCTGGGAGGAGGATGGATTGAGAACAGCCCTGACGAGAAGGGGCAAGGGAGAATGGCTTTAAACTGAGACAGGGTGACTTATCTGTTGTGAGGGTGGTGAGGCCTTGGCACAGGGTGCCCAGAGAAGCTGTGGCTGCCCCATCCCTGGAAGTGTCCAAGGCCAGGTTGGATGGGGCTTGGAGCAACTTTGAATAGTGGAAGGTGTCCCTGCCCATGGCAGGGGGTGGAATAGGATGAGCTTTAAGGTCCCTCCTAACCCAAACCATTCTGTGATGCTGTGATTCTATGACTCTCTGACTGTCAATATGGGATCAAACTGAGTTCCATCAGTTTTGCCTTCAATTTTTCAGAGTTAATGTCTTTTCAGGACTATTTTAAAACCTATGCTTACAGCTCCCTTCTGAGCACTGATAACAAATGTTTAAAAACAAGGATGAATTTGCCATGAAGAGCTACCATACTTTTCTTTAACAGCCAATAAATAATATTTTGTGTTGCTGAATGAGTGAAGCTGAACTAGCGCCTTAAGTTATTTGAGAACACAGGATTATTATGGCCTAATGTCTATTCTCATTTCTGTCAGAATATCCATCATACTTCTATTTTGAAACCAAAGATAAGGAGTAAGAAATATCCTCTGTCTCTAGGGCTTTGAGTTGCAATGAGAGCTACTTAAAGGAAGGAAGAGAAAAAAGAGGAGCAGGTTGATAGTGAGGTTTTTGTCTCTATATGTACAGAGGGCACACTAACAACAACATGAATAATAGTCAAAATGAATTTATTTAGAAGATTTCATGTCAAACAGATAGTTTTCTGTGGAAAGCTGTGTGTGCCTGGACTTCAAAGCCTTCTGCAGCTGTGTCAGAATTCTTTTCTTAAGTCAGCTGAGGAAACCTGGTCCAGTTGTGTTTGCAGTGGGGAGAGTGGGAGCAAATCTGGGGAGCTGCTGGCGGTTCACAGCACCTTGTGGGCACATTTTGCCACTGAGGTTCCACGGGCTGTGCCCTGTGTCTGATGGCAGCCTAAAAGATATTTCAGATATAATTCCTCTCTTTGTTATAAAGTACTGGTAAACTCAGATTTTAACTGTTAATCCCTTCTTCAGCCCAAAACTAGACTTTTAGGTTTTTTCTGCTTATATGAACAGCTTATAAAAGCATGGAAATAGCAACTGAGATGCTTTTAGTGATAATACAAATACAAAAATAGGAAATGACTAATTTTACTCATGTATCAGGCTTTACATTTTGAGATCTCAGATTGGCTGAAACAATTATTTATTTTTCCTCATTTTGAAGATGCATTATGCATTTCCTCCTCCTTTTCATTATATATTTTGATCCAAGTCCATTCAAAGGTTTAGTGCTCTGAACAGACATATTTTCCTCACTAGAAATTATTTGCCTGATTGGAAAGATAAAATGTAAATATTTTCATTATCTTGGTGGTAATTTTATAAAATAATGATGGGACATAGGAATATTAAATTAATTTTTCAAAAATCCAACAGCCAAATTTGGTCTGATTCTGTCTCTTTGAGTTATACATTATTTTACCTATAAACTAGTAATTAAAAACTAAGTGCATTGTGCTCAATAAATGTCCACTTGGATTTGTATTCCCTAGTAGTTACTTTTATCAAAGAGAAGTAAACAATCATTTTATAATTTTTAATGGAGTGTATTATTTAATAATGTTTTAGCTTTTGTCTTCAGTAACTCTTGCTAATTTTGTTAACGTAAAGTAATCTCTGATTAGTTTGTATGGCATATTAAACAATGACAATATGCTTTTCAATAAAGATACACTGAGGAATGGTTTCACATCCCAGTGCCTACTAGAAAACTTTCTAATTTGCAAATAATTTCAGGCTTTTATTTTGCTGTTACAGCCTAGAATTTAGTTACAAGCTCTTCTTTTCTCCAGATTTCAGTTCTGTGGGGTTTGAGTTCTTTACAGCTATCCTTTTGAAATCAAAGGAATTCTTTTTTTGTGAGGGTTCACTGCCCTGTTATTTCACTGCAGCTCTTGAGCTGGGGCATGGGATAGCTCCTGTTCCCAGTGTGTTCTCTCCTGAGGGAGTCTGGGGAGGAAATGTGGATGTTTTTTGGGCAGGTCAATGCATGCACATTTCATCCAGGGAAAGCTGGATGAATGTTTGCTTGATGTGATCCATCTTGGCTGAGAAGATGGAATTCAAAGAGAGAATTCTGCAGATTCTTCCTGGGGCAAGAGAATCTGTAGCTGGAAATCCAGCAGAGATAAAGTGGTGTTGGAAAGCTTGTGGTGAAACTACAGGGAGCTTTGTTCATATGAGGGCTGTGAGTCTGACCTCAACAGAGGCCAGAACAATTAGCCAGAAAACTTTCTAAACCCATGCCTAATTTATTTTGCTGCTGTTTTAAGGTCCGCCCCCCACCCTTCCAAATCTGCTAATAATTTTGTCCAACCTTTAATCAGATAAGAGCTACTTCAGCAGGGTGCTACAAATCTGTGAGCTGCCCTAACTTGGATCAAACCAAATGTATTGAGGTGCCCTCTCTTAACCAGGAAAATTTAAAGCTACTGAGTACAAACCCAAGCATGAAATGATCCAAAATGAAACTCTATCTCATGTGGCCTTTTCTCCTTCATCTAAATTTAGCCCTCAAGTACACAGATGCATTTTGCTGTGCCCTTGCACCCAAGGACAGGACGTAGCCTAGAGCATCCAGGCAAAGCACTCTCCAGCACTCAGGCAGTAGCAGATTGCAGTGCTGTACTCTCAGTAAAGTATTAAAATTGCAGACTAAGACTAAGACTTCTTTTCACGGGCACAAAACGCCACACAAACATTGGAAGCACTTTGCAGTGTCTGGCTGCTGGCACAAAACTTTTCTTTTTAAGCATAGGCAGAATTTTTCCCCTGTCTATGGAATATTTATTAGTTTGCAGATTGCTAATTAACTGGGGTGGGTGTACAAGTGCATTTAGATTCATGCTATAATTTAGCTATTAAAATATGTTTAAAATTTGCTTTCTAAAGTTTGTTGCAGCTGAACTGTGTACTAAACAGTGGGAGCCAGGCCTTGGAAACATTTGCCTTGATTTTGGGTTTTAGCTTGTCTTCGTGGTGCTCTGTGTCCTTAAACCAGTCAGGGACTTTGAAAGAGTTATGACTTTTGAGCAGTGTTCCACATATCGTGATGCACCATGTCCAGCTGATTCTTAAAAGTGTCCAATATTAGGAAATCCAGCCCTTTCCTGGGGAGATTATTCAAACATCTGATTGTGAAAAGTTTCCCTCATATCTCTAATCAGAGTCTCCCAGGATTAACTTCTACCCATCACCTCCTGTCTTTTCCACACGACTCCTCATAAAAAGGGAGTGTCCATCTTCTTCATAAGACACACTTTAAACACTCTTCATATGTAAATATTCTCCCTGTTTACACTGTCTATTCTCCCTGTTATTCTATTCCTAGAATAGTTTCCTCCCATTTTTGCAGTCTTTAACTTTTTCTAATCCAGCTAATCTTTAATGTAATAGTTTCTAATTCAGATCCTATCTACCCCCAAAAATTTTTTAACTGCTCCTGTAACCTTTCCCAGTTTCCTTTTTTTTTCCCCCCCCACATCTTGTGACCTAAAAATTCACCTTCAACTTTTGTTACCTAGAGAGATTAGGCCTGGATTTCCTCTGTTTATTTTGAATTCATTCATCTCCTCCTATTCTGGTTATTTTCAAGGAAAGGCAAATGGGTGTTCTGGGATTACTTTAAAATATCTGTATATCCTTATAACATTGTTAATCCTTCTGCTCTTGTCTTGTTCAGATATCACCCTACTTATTCCATTTTTTTACTTTATAATGTCCTGAACCATGCATAATTTAAATAACTGATGGTTTTCCTTATTGGTCTTCCCAGCTACAGTCTGAAAAAATTTTGTTTAGCTCCTTTCTTATGTCTGTACTTGCATCTTTATTCTCAGGTGTTTCCAAGCAGAAGTTGCAAAAATAGTTTTTGTTCTGTATGAAGAAATTGTGAATAGAACCAGGTTTGAATTTCTTTTTGTGTGTGAATAGAACACACAAAAACACTTTTGGTCATTTTTATCTCCTGAAGGAAATCTCTGCCTCTTGCCTTCATGAACCTCCAATCTTCTTCAGTAATTTGGTCTGGTAAAGTGATGGCAGGTCGTAGCTGTCGAGGGGAAAATGATTGCTTGGTTTATAAGGGCATAAGCTTTTAAAAGTGTTTTAATAGCAGGAGAAAGATTTTGAAATGGTCTCTGTATTAAAGGGCAAATGAACATATGAGGTTGATAGTGTCTTGTGGTGTTAAACAGATAGGCTGCTTCATCTTGTGCACGTTGAAATTCTATTTCAGTCCAGCAGACTTTGTTAAAATGTGAAATAAACAGGCTTGATAATCACAAAGGTTTGGATCTTCATTCTCTGAGACATCCATGTTAGTGACAAACCCTTTGTTGACTCTCAGAAGCTTGACACAGAGTCTAGGGAGGCATGCAGCTTTTGAACAGGGTAATCTGGGTTTGCTGCACCCTTATGACAAATCCGTCGTACACCTGACATGGGCTCTAACAGCACTGACAATCTAATAAATCAGTCATGGGTAATGCATGCTGAAAGCTGCTTCAGGGGAAAAATAAAGAAAGGAAAAAGGCAGGGACTTGAGAGCAAAGCAGGAGCAGGTCTCTTTCTTCCCATGGCTGTAAGGCAAACTGATTAAAAGTCTCTGTGTCCTCTTAGTAAACTCATTGTAAGTTATTCCCATTTTCCTGATGCATTACAAATGTCAGCAGTTGCATGTCTAGATGGAAGTTATTTCTAAACAAAGGGAAAAGAAACCTAGCCAGGTGGCAAAGAAATCATCTGGAAATTGGCTGATCCACCCACAACACTGTCATGACAGAAGAATAAAAATTCAAGAACAAAGTTAGGATAAAATAAATTTGACAAAATTAGGATCATCAGGATAAAATTTCTTTCTGGTTCAGACTGAGAGTTTGTCAAGCTAGGGTTTTTGCTTGGTGTCACTTTCCAGTTTTAATAGAGAGGCTTCTCCAAGCCAGGTTAGCTGCAGAGTTTGGGAAGATGTGGAGTTACCTGTCAAACTGGAAAGTAATAACAGAACTGGGTCTGACACAGGGAAGAGAGAGAAAGATGTAATTCTTTGAACTCTGAAGAGGTCAACCAAGATGTCAATTTGGAACTGAGTTGCCTGGGACTCAGGCAGAAGCAGGAAAGAAAGGCAATTTGTGTCTTAGTTTAGGAGCAGAGACAGAGCACATTCTCTTGGACATGGGAGTGGGCATGGAGAGAAGACAGGCACAGGCTGTGCTGCTGGAGCCAGACCACCACTGCAGGAGGAGCTCCTGCACCTCTGCTGACAGTGCAGGGCCTGGAGCTTTTATAAAAGAACTGCACAGAGCATCTGTGAGTTTCTCTTCCTGGGAGAAACTGGCTAAAATCTCCCAAAGCTCAGCAGAAATAGATAGGCAGCACTGTAGAGGACAGAGGAATGTCTGTGTCCTGAAAAGAAGAAACCTTCTTCCTGTCCAAACCTGCCCCTGAGCTCCTGTTCTCAAGCACAGTGACAAGTTTCTCTGAATAATGATCATCAATTTTGCATGTGGCAGCTCCTACCTAGAGCTCCTGAGCATGAATTAGTTTGCCCAAGTATAAACAGTAATCTTAGAGGTACATATTGTTCTGCATATTTTGTACATTCTGGTAAGGTTTTGCTCCTTCTCCAAATGATATTAATGTTAAAAAATTAATTGAGCATAAAGATGTAGCATAAGGTCCACAGAGCATATCATTAGCCACAGCTTTTGTAGTTAAATAATTAAAGAGGAAAATAATTTTATGCATAATTCCACGTTCTTTTATTTATGTATATGTTGTATTGCGAAGTCTCTCTCATTTGGGATGTGCTATATGACTTGGCAGATCCTCTCAAATTGTCACCAGCTTGAAATGGACCCCAAACCTTCCTCATGTCTGTCCATCCCAGCTGTTGTGGCAGTGATCCATGGGGAACAGGGTTTTCTGGCAGGAAGGCTGAGCAATAAAAACACATAGAGACCTGACCATGCTCCTCTCCCTATGGGTGGTCTCCCTCAGTCAGGATTAGTGCCTTTTGTTGTTGTATTTATTTATGGGCAAATCAAGGAATGAGCTCTGCAGGTACCCAAAAGTGGGACATTTCTGCTGCAAAACTGCTCATTTTAAAAAGAGTGGAGATGTATCTCTCTATTCTACAGGGAGAACAAGCACTTCTTTAAACTCAAATGGCACTTCATAACATGAGAGAAAAAAACCCCTCTTTTAAAATGAAATGGTACTGTCCCTCATGGAATGCTGAATAACATGGCTATTTTTCCATTAAAAGTGAGGGTTTTTTTGCTTCAAAGCAATTTGTATTTTGAGCTGAAGTTTTGAGCTGATGATCACTCTGATGATGCACATATGTGCACACATACCTATGTTCAGTGGAGCTTGTAACCTGTCCCATTTTTTGGCAAAGGTGAATAGTAGCAAAGTAGCCCCCCCGATAACTTCTTTATACGTTTTGCAGTGTCCTGCTTTCTAGGCAGAAAAAGTGTAGAGCGCATTTTTTGCCTTGAAAATAACACAAACCCTAAGAAAATCCTAAAAGAATAGAAGCAGTGACTTCATGTTTAAACATCCACGTGAATGAATATTATAAGCCATGGATGAGTTAAAGCTGCCAATAACTGTGCTCTTAAAAAGGTTTATATTAAGCAAAACCCTCTTCTCCCTAATGGCTCTGTTTGCTATTCCCATCAAAAGAGATCATGATTTATTGTACCCTATTTATTCTGGGTTTAATAGGATTTTGAAACAAGTCGCCGGCAAACAAAGAATATTGGGAGTCCTAATGACAATTAGAAGTTGGAACTAAGTAACTCAAAACTTCAAGTAATTGTAGTGAACTGGAACAATTTTTTGGTAGAATGAAGTTACTGAGGCTTCTGCCTTTAGCTCCTTCCTGTATTTTTTGACACATAACAGAAGTAGCGGCATATAAAGTAAGGTTTAGAAAAATAAGACCCCCTTTTTTTTTTTTTAAAGAAAATGTTCTTATTGGGTGGCTTCCAATAAGGTGTAAAACGTGTATGAAATTCTAAAGAATATTTTTTCTCTTTTCTGATAGCTTGTTTAAAACATAATCAAGAAGTAAAGTAGTTGTCACATCTAAGGAGTTTTTAGCAAAGTATGTTGACCAATCAAGGGAAACAAATCAGTTAAGTGCTGACGTGACTGTGAGAAAAGGAAGAGTGTCAAATCCATCCTTCAGAAAGGAAAGTTACACTGGCATGGGCTGTGAGCCACAGCAGCTGAGGTTACCCATAGTTTGGTATCAGATACTGGAGCTCGAGTGTTGCTCTATATTAACAATCATTTGTGTTTTCTAACCACACATGAACAATCCTCAGTGACCCAAAAGCATTTTTGAATTGTCTAAAAGTAGATGGGGATGAAGGTTGTCTCAAATAGTCCCTTCTTGAGATACAGTGAGAGACTGCAAAGTGTGGAAAGCTGCTTTAGATTTTCAGATCCAATCTTGGCAAGCGGTTTTGATCATTAGCATTGTCTCTGGTAGGCAGGGAGGTAAAGTAATAGAAATCTTTTTTATTGATTGGGACTGTACTTGAAGAAAGGTGTAATTGCCACCCTAAATTTAATCTTGTAGATACACATTGGGTGCCAATGTTCTCTTTTACTACTAACATTTTCCTGGAACTGCTAAAAAACTTCATATTACCATTGCTGATTGTGGTCTACATCAGTGTGCATTAGTAAAATATAATAAGGATTTTTGAAGTCTGGTCCTTTGTCTGAGTGTTTGTAGGAAACTTTCAAGGAGTGTTGAGCATAATTTGCTTTTTGAATCTTTGCATTTGAGGTATTGTTTACACTGGAGCAGTTGGTAACATAAGATGAAAATCCCAAAATAAAGAATAGAAAATCATCTATTGGAGAACAGAATACATAGATTTAAAAACATTTTGCTATATTAGTTAAATGTAGGGGAAAAATGCTACTCTTAGAAGCGGGGCGAAAGGAAGGGTGAGTGTTTCAGTGAATTATAGTAGCTATAGTTTTTCCAAACTTTTTAAAAAAGACTTAATTTGAAGTATTTGAGCATATCACAGTCAGGCTTTTTTTCTTATAAATTGACAGCAAGGGTCAGATCAAATATTACACCTAGTTACTGTAATAGTCCCAAAGGTTCAATCAAAAAAAAATCCTTGCTTGTATCATTGTTCCCCACGTTACTTCAGAAAGGATGAGGGAATAGCCAAACTCCTTTATTCCTCAATCAAGGCATCCAAGATTTCAGTGTGTATTTGCCCTGAATCTTCCAGTGAGACAAACAAAAGGAGAGAGTGGATACCCAGGATGTTTAGGATTTACCTTACTTGAGTCGTCCAGGGTGAGAGTTTAAGACTCTTTTTTTTCCAATTGAACTTATACTTACTGTTTTTACTCCCTTCTTCACACTCCTTTCCCCTCTCCCTCATTTTTCCACATCAGCACCTCTGCTTGTGATGAAACCCATGGCCAGTGGTAGGTGTGACAATGGTAGGTTTCTGTAAATCTGAATTTTGTAGATTAAGTTGCAAATTTCTGAGCCCACCTAGATTTTCCAATATTTCACCAATTGTATGATTAGAAGGATGGATTTCTAAAATTCTTCCAGGGATTTAGGGTGTTTTTCTACAGGGCTTTATGTGCCCTTAGGATATCAATGGGTGACAGACCCAGGAAAAGCCTTTGTTTCCCCAGGTGTTGCATTGATACCTCCCCAAATAAAGGCTGACACATTAAGAACTCAGAAAACGAAAACATTTGGCTTTAGCAGTTACTCAGCAGAAAGACACTGAGTTTGTGTTAAACATGATTGAGGTCTTTTCACTGGTAGTCACTGAAATATCTCAGTAAAATCCAGATCTTATTTATTCATTTTTCTCTAGGCTGTGGGTAAACGTACATGTTTATTAAAAAAAATCCAGAAAAATGAGGGAATTCATCTGCGCCATCAAATTTTAATGAAAGCAGAATAACATGGCAGTAAATTTTTATTACAAAGTGGTCTGTACCATTGTAAAATCTTGTTGTCAGGAGCAGTGGTGACGGTGTCACTGCAGCCGCAGATCGTAAATTTGAGTCTTGTCATAGACAGACTTGAAAATAAATGTTGGTTTATTGACATAACAGAAAGATTTTGGCTTTTTCCTTTATTCTGTGATTATATAAGGGTAAAAGAGAGCTAGCAATTTCTTCACACTGCATCTTCTCAAACGAAAAATGTGCTCGGTCAGATTATCAATACCCAAATGATTGTCTTCATTGTCCTGCTGTTCTCTTTATCCTATTGGGAGCTGCAAAAAAGAAATGAGGATTCAGCTGCTTATGGGACAACAGAAGAAACAGCCTCATGCTCGGAGTGCCATGTAAGAAATATTACATGCAAGTGCTCAAATGATTTATTGTAGTTGCTGTATTTTCTTCAGAATTCATCTAATTCTGGCAAAATCACAATCCACTTTTTTTTTTACCACCCTCACTTTTGACTTAGCTAACCAAAGCTTTTATTAACCTGGGAATGAAGAGCAAGTCTTTGAAAGGGCTTAAGCAGTGAAATGATGAATGGAAGTGTTCCCCAAGCATGCAGGTAAAGTGCTATCACGGAGCTGAGGCTGGTTTCTGCTCCATCGCCCCAACAGGAAAATAGCAATATTGCTGGAATGGTTCTGCTTAGGCTCTATTATTTGCGGTGGCGCTTGACAGTTATGGAGTTGGAATTCAATTTCTTTCATCTAAAGCAGGTGTGCCTTAAAAAAAAAAAAAAATCACTCTGCCACTTCAGTATAAGGCATGGAGATTGTTGGCTTCTTGCCTGAAAGCGTTTCAGGGCACTTATCCCATTTTCATACAGCAGAAGTTGTCCGTGAATATCATCCCATTTTAAATACACCAGCGAATTTCCTTTATCCCAAAGCAAGATAATAGATGATATGAAAAGCTTTATTTTATGCTAGCATATACATTTAAGAACCTGCTCTGAAGGGCATTTTTATAGAAATCTCTATTACAAAAGCACATAAAGAGGTTGATGTTATTTTATTATTCAGGACAAGAAGAAAGATGTTTCTTAATCTTCATATATCTGTATTTGATATGACAGGTTAACCTTGATATTAGCATCATGCATCCAAATTTTTCTTCCCTGTTTGACTCTAAAATCTCTTTCTTTACTTTTGTACAGTGAGGTTTCCAGGCACTATTTGTGAATAGCACATGGCACGTTTATTTTATATTAAAAGACTCCTACAAGTGCCTACTGGGATTTAGACAGGTTTAATTAAAATAAGGATTTGAGAAAAAAAAAAAGTGTGTAACATCTGGAAGAGTGATACCTGTTTATAGAGGTAGAATAAAAAGATATGTGCATGTCTGTGTCATATTACATATTTCCATGTATGTACATACACATTTATACTGAAATGTCTAGCTGGATTTTAGGTGTGCATATTTTTATGTGTAAGTTTTATATATATAAATATGTATATATATACATATATATATACACACACATAAAAATATGTATAGATATGCACAAATAGTCTGACCAGCAGAGTGTGCAGCTCCATACTGCTTGTATTTGACTTTCCTTTCTAATCTCATATTACTTCCATTTACTTGTCCAATAATTTACAAAGAGACAAGCTGTATTTTCAGAAAACTCCACAGATGACTGATGCTGAATGCAGCTCGGATAACTTGAGCACCCTTGATTTGTGGTTAAATGTCTCTTAATGTAAAAATGAACTAAGTAATAGTGATGTGAAGGTCACTAGCTGCAGTAAAGGATTGCCTTAATATGAGAAATAGTTTACTAAAGACACTGTGTATTTTCAGGCTGTACTGAAACCAATAATGTGTTTAATCCTTGGGAGGTGCTCACTGGGTCCATTCCATGACCAGTTACTGTTCCATTCACTGGTAAATTCCACAGTTAAAAATAACTTCTATAAGATTTACCTTTTCTTAATTAGAATTAATTAAGATTAATTAAATTAAATTAAAATTATTTTTTTAATTGAATTAATTAAAACTAAATTAATTGATTGCAGTTGTTTTCTGCAACAGGCTATACTTCTCAGTACCTTTCTGCCTTGGAATAAATATTCAAGAGACAGACAAGTTTAGCACATTAATATTTAAACTCTTATTGGGAAAATACACCATCAGAATAGCTTGTAATGTAGTATTATGTACCATATATATCTAGGTAGATAACATTGTTTACCTTAAATTAATTCTGTTGGCTTAATTAACGCTATTACTTTAATCCATTTAGGAAGGCAAAAACAACAAGGAAAGCGTGATGGTATCAGTTAGGACAACAGATACAATATCAATTTCAACTTCCCACAAAATTCCCTGCTGTACAAACGAGGCAGTGATCGTCCCAGTCTCTGTTGGGACTGATGCCAAAGTTTTTAACTGCGCTCCCATTGGAAATGAGGTTTGTTTAGCCTGGTTTGTTTGGGTCACTCCTTGCAGCCCCGGACAAATGTGCCCTAATGGCAGGTTTGAATGTGAAAGTCAGCACGAGCATTTGTCTTCATGTCTGCCATGGAACTTGCTAAATTATCTGGATCTCTCAGAGTCAATACAAATTAAAAATACGCACAAGGTTTCTAAGAGAGTGATTGCTATTCTAGCAAGTTCATTAGCCTTCTGAGGAATGCTGTTGGCAGGCTTTGTTTAGCAGAAGTCCAAAACAAAGTAAACCAAAAATGCCACAAAATGAATTGCAAATCAATTGGCAATATCAATGTGAGAAATAGGATGTAGATGATGAATAATTTAGGGAAATGTATATTGGTCCTCCAGGAATCTTAACTGCACGAATGGGAACAATGATAAGATTACAGCAGACAAAGGGGAGTAACTTGATTAAACAAATATGGGCCATGCAGCTTTTTCAAATACACTGGCAAAACCAGACTCCAGGCACTAGTTACTTTGTGGGGAAAAAAAAAACCAAAACCACAAAAAAAGTGTTCTTCAGTGACACCTTTTTTTTTTTCTCCCCAGCTCTCTGCTTCCATTCACATCAGACAATTTGACTGGATTTGTGATGTTTTCAGTATTTCCACAGTAAATAATTCTTGCCCTGCAGAAGCTTGGTGCAAGGAAAAGGAAAAGACAGGGAGAATGGAACTAGGTGATCTTTAAGGTCCCTTCCAACCTGAGTCCATTCTGTGAGTCCATGATTCTATTTCCTTAGTGTTTTCAGTCTGTACTCTGAAAAAAGAATGCTGAGAATTAATATTTCACTCTAATTTTATGATAATAAGTTGAAGACAAAAAATTAAGTCTAAAGGAGGAAATCAGTGTCCTAAACTGGATAAGAAGCAATTACCTTGCATTCTTTTTCCCAGTTAACTTCAGGTGCAGTCACCTAGAGCATCCCTTGTCAGCTGCTGCTGAAGGGAGGGAAGAGGCTGCTCCTCTCCAATTTAATCCAGGGTTTTTGAGAAATTTTACGTGTCACTGCTGCTGTATTGTTCCCTTTAGTCGAAGACTCATAACAGAAACAGAGCAAAGCCTGAGTTTTAACTCCCACAGCAAAACACAGTGGTAAATCCAGCAGGGAGGAGAGAAGGTTGCAGATGACACAGGCGAGGCTGATGTGCTCAGTGCCTCTTCTTCACTCTTCGCAAAAAGGTTAAATGTGACAAAAGGTTTGACATGATCAGAATTAGCAAGGGAACATGAAGGCAAGGGAGGATAGGGAAGGAACTGAGTATTTAGATTTTGAGAAGTCAGATTTAAGGTCTGTTTACGAGGTTAAATGGCTGGGCAATAAACAGGGATTTGCATTTATGGCACACTATCTGCTGTGTACTAACTCCCCATATGGAACCTCTCAGCAATTAAGAGGGTCTTTACATGAAGCAGCTTTTCCAGGTCAAGAGATCCTCAGAGTTATGTAAAGATGCAGTTTCTAAACAAGCAGTGATTTGCTTTGAGAACTCCCAAAGGGCATAAATAGTCCCAAGAAGCATAGTACATATCTTTAGATGAGAAAAAAGAAGAAAAAACAAGGGAATGACAGCCAAAGATTCAGACTAAGTTGGTATCTGGGGAGATGCTAACATAAATTATTAAACAATCAATTTATAAGCTCCTCAAGCTTAGTGAGGGAAGAAGTCACTCTGCCCACAAAGAACAGATGTTTTTCACTTTAGGGAGACTTCTGATATGACTCAGACAGTCATGCCAGTAAGTATGATTCATAATAAATCAGTAAGCAGCAAGGCCTGTTTGAGAAAACATTATCAAGGAATAGTTTTATCAATAATCTGTAGGTCCTGATTTTTCTGCTATTCACAGCTTTCCTTAATGTCTCAGGCAATGAGCTTTTTGAACAATGTTGCACTTGGAGGCAGTACAAGCAGGCTTGGAAATAAAAATCTTTTTGATAAATGGGTGAAACAGCTTGAAATTCATAAGACAAAATTAAGTAAAGACAATAAAGATGGTGCTTTTGGAGGAAAATTCAACTGTCCCAATGCCAAATGGGAAATAAGTGATAAGGTGTCAGGGCCGTGGGAAGGACAGGACTTGTGCAGGGGTGTGGCAGAAAAATGTAAATCTCTTTCTTTAAATGTGTTAATCAGAGACAGGAGCCATTTGGGGAGGAAGCTGCTGGAGGCTGGACACAGCCACGGCACACCAGGAAGGACATGGGGAAACTGGAGTTCAGACAGAGATCAGGGTTTGCAGCTTGGTTGGTTTGGCTCAGGAAAATGGGATAACATCAGGCAGCAGAGACCCGAGTTTCCTTCAGATGTGTAAATGCTGCCACTGACTGACCTGAGCTGACTTTTCCCTCTGCCCACCAAGGTGGCACCAGGAAATATCAATTTTACTCACAGCAGACTTTATGTCCAGTGTTAGGAAAGCCAAAACTATGCTCTAATAATGTAGATAATACTTGAACAATTACTCTGATAAACTGTGAGGTTTCCATGACTGATAGGCTTGGAGAGGTTGACTAAAGCTTATACAGATTGTTCACTTACACACAATCCAGTCTGATAAATGAACTCTTGGGAGACTTATCATCCCTGGTTCTTTACAGAAATGTGGATGTGTTTACAGTTTACTATAATCCATGCTAGGAAGTGAGCTTTTCAATTTCATATCCCTCATAATTTTGGCTTTTTGGAGGAGTAGCTCATTTGCTTTCATATAACATAAGCCGTGTAATTTACATTAGACACCACAAAATCCATAATTTTAATTACTAACTGAATTTAGCTTTCGGCAAGGCTCACAGATTGAAGGAAACCTGTTAAGTCTCTTTTATTCAGAATATTTCGTTCTTCACATCAAAGCAATACATGTCCATATCAGAGCAGCCAATCAGGATTTGTGCAGAATAAGCCCTGAAACTGAAGAGTGCTTCAAACAGTCTTAAACACTGTGAGATGAATCGCTGCTGGAGAGACATGTGTGTTTGTACGTGTCAATGGTGACTTGGCATTTTGGACATACATAATTTGCAAAGTCTTTTTCTAATTTCTTTTTTTGTCAGGACTGGTTTAGTGTGTAACAGATTATTCATGGAAATAGGAAAAGAAAGCTTGATTTTAATTTTTTTATTATTATTTAATATTTTCTTCTAAGTGTGATATACTTCCACTTCATTTGTGAAATGACAAATATCATACTTTGCACATTCACAATTAGAATAATTCTTTAGAGCAGTCCTGGTAATCCTGGTCTGATGGATCCAAAATGTCAACTCTTGACCTAGCAAGGGAAGCCTCCTGAATGGAAGCACCTGCAGAGAATAATTCCAGTTTATCTTGTCATATCCCTGCCTTTGTTTAGACTTCTTCCATTAATTATTTGAGGAAATGTGCACCTCACTCTCCTAGGCTATGGACAACCTGTTGAATAGATTTTTTTATATATAGAAAATTACATCACTTACTCAACTTATCTACATCAGATGATTTCAGTATTGATGTAGGAGCTGTAGTTTAGTAGGAGAATGTACTTGTCAAAAAAGTCTATACTGAACTTTAATTGAGATATTAAATTCTAATTATCATTACCAAAATTAATTGACTTGCTGAATAGAGTTTCATGCTTTCTCTTAATATGTTATGTAATTGAAATGAAAATACATTGATTTTTGCTCCTGGCCTTCCAGTACAGGTAAATCATGGGGCAGCCTCCTGTTTTGAGAGCTGGAGATTGAGCAGGCCAGGACATCTGCCAGGAATAGTGTTTGTGGTATGGGCAATGACCGTGGCTGAGAAAAACCCAAACTGTTTTGTCTTAGTGGTGATGCAGAGCATGAACTGGACTCGAAGACCTCCACTGGTGTGGTGGTCAGGTCAGGCCCTGCTGCCAGATGTAGCAATAGCAATTGTGCTGTAATGGTGCTTGCAAACCATTCTGGTAGTCAGGCATGTCTTATTGAGGGTAAGGCAGAAAAAAAGGGGAAAAAAAATTATCTAGGACTTGAATACAGGCCCAGCTTGCAGCTGAGCAGTCATTAAACTTCCTTTCAAATATAATATAATCTTATTTTCATCTTCCACGAGGCTAACAAGGCTTTATTAATTTACCTGTAAACTATTTCAGTTATATCTGGTTATTTTTGTTGTTACATCTGGTTATTTTTATTGTTACCACAAGCATCAGTGGGTTTGGGCCTTACCTTCTGAACCAGCATAGCCAGTTCTGCAAGCACAGACATTTGGTTTGATGCATCTGCTTCCAAACTGACAGTTTTGCTCACAAAGGGCTACAAATGTGAGGTGAAGTTCTTTAGAAACACACTTATTCTAAGTCTTGTAGTCAGGATGTGAATATTTAGAAATATTGTAAATTAAAAATGGTTTGGCATAGGCTTCTCATGCCTTTGTCTCTTTTATGTTTACAATTTTTAGTTTTTCCTTTCTTTCCCAATGAGGGGGGAAGGAGAAGACTGACAAAGTAATGACCTTGGCTCAGCTGGAAATAGATCAGTACAAGGCCAAATATTGAAAGTCAGGATACATCCTGGACATTGATGGTTGGGCAAGATGTGTGCCAAAATTTATTTTCTTTTGTTCCAATTAAAATAAATACCAGCTGTTAAAAGAGCTGACCTCGAGTTGAGATGAAAGAATATGTTAAATATGTACTCCCAAAGGTGATGTTATCACAATAAATAAATACATAGGAGAATTTGGTGAACTTCACACTTTAGACCTCTGGAAACCAAATAAGAACATGTGATTTCATGGTCATAGAGAATCAGTAATGAACTACTTATCCTAAGGAAAAAAAATCAGAGAAATGTTTCATCTACAGTGCAGCTGCATTTATAAAGGCCCATCAATTTGAAGATATTCTGTTAATAAAAGAATCAGTGTTCTATTATTTTTTAAGAGAGAAAAAAGCAATTAGTCAAATTTCAGCTGGTTTTTCATCCTCATTAGCAGTTTCCATTGTTATGACATTGTTTTGGCATAGAGGAAAAAGAACAGCCAATTCAGAGGGCACCAATTCAAGAAGAACACACATGTCACAGTGTTTTAATTAGATCTCATGAGCTAAACCTTCCATAAATATTACCAGAATATTGTATCCTAGTTACAGGCAGTCAAACTAAATGCCTTAAAAACTGGTCAGACGTGACTCAACAAGTGGTTTCTTACATTTTCTTGTGTGGCAGAGGAGTGTAGGAAGCTGCCAACCATGCACCATTAAGACAGGGCTGAAAATAAAGTAGACACAAGTCTGTGACCGATCTCCTTCATGATGGAGCAGGATGTTCCATCAGATTTGAATGAATTTCCTGCGTTCCCATGAGAATTTTTCTTTTTCCTACAGAAAATCAACTTTAAAAACTTAAAGGTCTGAGGGATCAAATTCCCCAATTTCAGTTTGTTGCATTTGGGTTGTGATTCTAACACAGATTTAAATTCATGCAAAGTCTTTGTGTTGGGATCTGAAGTCTCAGAGATAGACCAGGGCAAACTTCTTTAGGAAACACATAAATAAAATAAATGGGATCCTAAGCCATCCAAAAGTGATTCTCAGAATTATAATAACTGTTGTGATGACCTTGGAAGGCCAATGGCGTCATGTTTCACAACACCTGGAAGTTGAGTGCGTTTGTTTTGTCAGGTTATTATGCTGGTGAGGAGGCTGAGATTTTGACAGAGTGGGGAATATTAAAATCTAAATATCTATAACAAACTTCACAGCTATGGGGCAGAGAAGCAAAGAACCAGACTTACTGCCACTCTACACATCTTAGAGAGTAGAGACTGTAACCAGCTTGGTAAAAGAGTGTTTTTATAATCAGGTAGAGAGAGCTTATGCTGTGTCAAAACCACCACCCCAGACCATGTCCAGAATAAGAACACACACAGACCTGCGTGTGCTGGTGACCTTCAGCTTCTCCTTTTGGAAAATCCAGCTGTGTCGGGGCTATTTGCTGTAGGACTCCAGTGACCCGGAGATAGGACCTTGCCATCCTGGTCTATGAGCTTGTTGATGTATTTCTGCCTCTTTGAAAAGGTAAAAGTGCTGTTTTCTTGAAACAAATTTTAAGGAGGAAACTTGGTTTTGTTGGGTGTCTGTTGCAAAAATCTCCTTAAAATACAGAATTGTGAACTGCAAATCTCCGAATTTCTCCTTTTTCTGAGAAGGCAGGGGGCAAGTTTGAATCTGGGTGTGGATGGGGCAGAAGAGGAATGAAATCGCACTCCAGCTAGAATAGGGAGCTTATCACCTCTAGAGTGCTACTCCAGCTCCTCCATGAACCTTGAAAGGACAGATTTACAATTGGAAAACTCCTGGAGTTTTGCTCACTGGAACGAAACCATTTCCCAACAGGGATTGCATTGTCAGCAGAAAAGACTCCTTGTGCCCAAGCAAGTTTTGTTCCACTGTATGGTAAGCAGGAAGGGAGAGAACTGTGTGTGATAATATTATTACAGAAAGAATTGTGTATATTTCTATTATTTGTTTGATATTAATATGGGTTGGAGAAAAATGGAAGCTGATCTTCCGTTCATCTTGGTAGCAGATAAAATAGGAACACATAATGCAAAGAGCAGTGGATTTTCTGCAGATCCCTTTAGCATCTGGGGGTGTTCTGGTACACACGAGCATTAGATGAGGTACTAGGATTTTTTTTCTGTCTGTGGTTTCCCTGATTCTCAGGGGGATGCAAATAAATTTTAAAAAGGAAAAAATATTTCCTCCTTTTTCCATCCTTTTCTTCCTGTCTATCTCTCCCTGTTCACTCCCCAGCTTCTTTCTGTAGTGCTCAGAAAAACAAGAGCTCAGCTAGGAGAAAAATTAAAAACATTTTGGAGGAAAATTGGAATTGACATCACAGAGGATAATAACAGAGCTGAAGTTCAAATGAATATTTCATAGATGTATTTACAAGGGATGCTAAGCCACTAAACACTAAAAATGACACCAGCTATGTATGCATTATCCTGTACAGATTCAGCAAAGTCATTTAACAAGCTAAGCTTATGTTAAAATTATAATCAATAAATGCCAATTACAGAAAGAGTTTTATCCCTGCATTTTAAAAGAACAGAGCTATAATTTGCATGCGAACGACATTCTTTTCAGAATTATTTCCTTTTTTTTTAAGGTTGGGAAGGGTTACAGAGGAAAGCTTGAAGAAATCCTGCCTGGGATGTTGTTGAAGACAGAGAGAGAGAATGGGAAGAATATTGAGGAAATTATAAAGCCATAAGCTTGACACTTATAACATGCAAATAAAGAGAAGTTATTCTGAAGGGCAATGAGGAGCCAGTATGAGTTCAATAATATTAGAACAGAAGACAGCAGCATGAATTTTAATGATGAACATCCTTCACAACTATAACCTTCTTACACTTTATAATTAATTGTTGGAATTATACCTTGATCCTGCATTCAGAGCCTTAAACAGCAGACCTGTACCCCTGGCCAGAAGCCTTCTGACTTTACTGGGTTGTGTTTTGGGTTTATCTCTCAGGGTGATCAGATTCTGCTGCCAGATGTTCATTTCTCTGGCCTAATGTTTCTTTCTGAGTTCAAGAAAAACAGAGATATGAGTTACCAGCACAGAAGGCAAGGGCAGGCCGCAGACATGGAGCTTTGAACTGGGTGTCTAACATGGAATAGGAAGGAATCACAGATGGGAAAACATGGTGACCCTGGGATACCGTTTCTTTCTTTTCAGAAAGGCAACTTTTTGGATATCTTTGCCGTCATGAAAGCTAAAAACAGAGTCAGACAAAAACGGTTCTAATGGAAGAACTCTCATCTATAAAGCTGCTCTTTTCCATAGTTGAGACGTGTTGAATATTTCAAATTACTTTTTTTAACCTGTTCTTCCAAAGGTCATTTCCCTACATTTGCAGTACAGTCTGAAAATTGACCATTATTCCTTAAACTATGGCCCTCAAAGTCATAGGTATTTATCAAGGATAACGTGTGTATTCCACCATACACCTTATTTGTTGGGACAAATGACCTATTTTATCGATTCTCTTTCAGAAGCCATTCTGTTCAGTTACAGATGAGTGGGGAAGAAAACTACTCTTTTGACTGACCTCTTTATTTACAGTCTGATAAAGGAGGACTATTGTGTTTTATCCATTATCAATGTCTACTGAAAATCTCTTTTGCTCTTGCCAAGTTCTCCAGTTGCAGCCACGGACCGGTGAAAGTGTAAATAAACTTTCCTGCACAGATGTCTCTGGAATGTCAATGTCAGTTTGACTGATTGTAGCATTAAGAAATCATAATTCACTGCATGACACGGACATGAAATTCCATTGTGCATCATTGCAAAAGAGGCAGAGTTTTTGCCTGTGTGATCCCATCTCCAAAATGTAGCAGAGCTGTTCCAAGTTAGTTATAAGCTCGTTAACATACAGTGGATACCTCTGATATTACAGCCCATTCTAGCTCTCTGAGGCATTTTCAAAATATTTTAGACATAAAATTATTCTGCCTTAGATGTTGCCAATCTTCATTACAGTAGAATGGAAAATGTGTTTCAGTGCTGTCAATGGGTTTGTCTGATGAAAGGTTGAGGGCTTTTGGGTTATCACTTGTGATAGAGATCTATGTCTTTGTTCCTGGTAAAAGCTGACAAGAAAATCTGAGACATCAGTATATGAGGTTGTAAATAGCTAAATTATTAGAGACCTAAATGTAGAGAATGTTTTGCCTTTTCTGGTTTAGTAGAAGACTGAAGAAAGGATGTGTTTAGAGAGGAATTATTGTGGCAGCTGCTGCTTCCAAACAATTTGAATGGTCCATGTGGGCTCAGGCCTTTGTGAGTTAGAAACTGAAAACATAGAGGTGATCTGTGACTTCTTATGAAAGACAAATCAAGAAGTAGATGTCCAAGTAGATGCCCAAGATGATTTCTTACTATTTGTCCACTGTTCCTTACATTGACTTAAGGACCTGCTCTGGCCATTACAGTATAAAGGACTGCAACAATCTGTTCCATCTGGGAAATGTCCAGAAAATACTGGTGGAAGTCCCCGTGTATCCCGTGGTTTAGTCACCCTCCTCAATGTGTTAGGAAGTCAGTGAGGATAAAATGAGGTTGAGGGTGTAGATGAAACCTGCATTTCCATCATGCAATAATGACAGTTGAGTGAATTCACAGGCTGAAAACAAAGAATGAAGCTGGGATTATCTAATCATCTCCTACCCTTGGAAAAGCCCCTGAGAAAAAAAATCTTGCCCTAATGGATTCTGGATTACAGAGTGACTGTTGGAAAAACCTGTCCTCTGAATTGTTACTTGAAGAGTGGGTCGGAATATTTGCTTTATGAAATGGAAACTATTGAGAGTAACAAAATGGAAACAATTGAGAGTAACAAAATGGAAACAATTGAGATTAATAATATAAAAACATAGAATTAATACCTAGTATGAATCAATATATTCAAATATAGTATAACAAAATGTGATTTTGATTTAATTTAATCCCCTAGAATAAATAAATAAATATAAATATGAAATAATATTTTCATATAATCATAAATATGGGGCAGTTACTACTTTCTTACCTTACAGTGTGAATGTTTTGCTCTGTTGTTGAGTTTAATAGCCAAAGTCTGTAGATGAAGTGGTGCAAATCTGGGTTGAATTCAGCCTTGCTGATTCTACAGTGGAACACAGAATTTGGGAATACACATCCAAGCAAGGTGGGGGTGCTGAGCTCAGGGAAACCTCAGGAGCTTAAATGTGACAAAGCAGTTTTGCACAGGGGAGTGGAGTGATGAACCAGACCTCTCCTTGCCAGAAGCTCACGGGTTCTGGCAGAGCCTGTGGGTTTGGCCCACTGTCCCTGTGCTGCTGGGAGATGGGACAGAGGCCAAACAGTACAAGAGCAACAAAAAGAGTTGGGTTCAGCCCTCGGTGCTGCTGCAGCTGGAGCGGCTCTGTCAGGGCTGAGGAGCAGGTGAGCAAGGGAGGCATTCAGGAGGCTTTTCATGTTTGGATAAGTACATTTGTTTCATGGAGTCCAGGGTTTGAGGGAATAGCCTCCCATTAAAACATGAAACACGACTTATTTTCAGGGTTACACTTCTATGCAAAACTTACACCTAACATCTGTGAGGATGAAGACTTTCCTGTTCCCCTGCTTTGCCCCTGCCTCGCTGTGAATACCCTGGAGCAGCACTGTAAGACCTCACCATCTGCTCTCTGACAATAGTCTTCTCTCTTTCTCTTCAAAAAACCAAAAATTTGGGGTAGCTGTGGGATCTGGGAGTTTCAGCCAGATCCTTTTGGACAAAAAAGCCAGATGATTTAACCTCCCACTATGAGAAGAAATAGTAACACCAGAATGACTAGCAAATGAAGGGATTTGGAGCAAAGTTTCAAAGGTTAGATAAATCTGTAAAAAATTACCTGGGCTTGTCTGCCTGCATAGGACAGCAGAAATTGTTAATGTCAGTCTTACTTGCCTTTCACAGGAGCAAGCAAAATTTGTTTATTTATTTTATAAACTGAGTCAAGAATATGCCATCAATAACTTTAAACATTCCTGTGTTTGAACTAGGAGGCAGCTGGCACAAAGAAACAATTACACAGCCACTGGGAGTTAGCTGACAGAAGATTTTCATAAGTAATTATGTTCTGTGAGTGTGAGGGGAAAGGAAGATAAAGGAGATAATGCCTTTTAAAGGGGATAATGCCTTGATATTTTCCTCATACCCTTTTGCTGTAAAGCTAATGGCAGACACAAGCTGAAGTGACCCTGGGTGTAATTGGCAATAACAGATCTCTTCCCATTCCAGGTCTTCCAATCCCCCCAAATGCAGACACTTCCAGCCACCTTGGTCAGTCTGAACAAGTAAAATTTACAGGGTCAGGCTCTAAGGTTAGCAGACAGACAGAATTTCTGTGCTTAATGCCACTTGGGTATAGAGAATGGGTACTCCATTTCCTTTTCTCCTCGACCTCTCCTTTTTACCTGGTATTTCAGATTATTTAATTTAAAAGTACTTATTTTGTCTGGCAGGTTGATATCCGCATCCATGTGAGAAAAAGATGAGTCAGGCCTCTTATGCTGAGTCTAGAAATGTCTTAGAAAGTACAAGTTTTACTGGCAGCATAGGACAATTCTGACAAACAAGAGGAAGAATTTAGGTGCTAATCATGTTATAGTTGACTTTTACACATAATAGAATCATGGAATCTTTTAGGTTGGAAAAGACCTTTAAGATGATTGAGTCCAAGCATAAAGCCAACACAATATACACACAGCAGAAATTCCCATGTGTAAAAGCCTGTGGTGATTACAAAGCTGCAGAAATGAAGGGAGAACTCACGGGTCTGGCACAGCATTCCCACCCATCCTCCTGAGCACTCGCAGATGTTGGGGCCGACACACTCCCCTCCGTGGAGACATTTCTGCAGGCAAACAGCTGAACAGGTTGACATGAAACAAGTGAGAGGATGCACGTGATGTAGCTGTGTGTTCAAGAGCTGTCTGAGAGGTGACCTGCTAGGCTTTATTCCATATGGCCGACTTCCAAAGGAATGGGTGTGTTCTGTTCCTCACATCATCAGTATGCAGGATTCTTTGATATTTTCTTCTAAAGAAATGTATCTTTGATAATTGTCTACTGGGAGACTTGGCATTTCTAATGCTTAGATCATCATCAGCTAAGAATAATCTCTCTATGATACGTTCATGTTCCATGTAAAACCAAATATTTCCATAGTAAAGTTTAATATGTTTATTACATATATTGTTTGTTCAGAAATCCTGAAAGAGTGAGTGCATGATCTGGTGTATATGTATGAGATATACTTCCTTCCTTCAGCATTTCTGAATAAATTATTATTATTATAAATTCAAACTTGTGGTTCTGAAATCATATTTACTAGCAGGACCCAAAGGGTAAAAAGCCAATATTTTAATCTGGTTTGCATACAGTATGTCATCTTGATTATAAATTTATTCAGTTTATCTGTCAACTTCATGGTAATGAATAGCCATGGATGAAAAAAAATATTCCTTAAAAATATTTTAGGGTGAGAGGGGTTTTTTTTTAATTACATTTTTATGTAACTGTAGTCAGAGTTACAGAGTAAGAACACGTCATTCTCCAAATTATGCACCAATGACCTTGAGAGTACATCAGTTTGGAAAGCTTTATAGCAGGCTTTAGATAGTTCTGTACTTTGAAATACATGACATTTCTCAGAAGAATATAACAAAATATGTGAAGCTGTTAAAACATAAAATCAATGCTTCAAGTTTAATACTATAAAAATGAATTTCCATAACAAGATGTATAACAGAGCTGCATGAAGCAGAGCCAGGGTTCCCCCACACTGCTCTTTCTCCTTTGCAAGCATCAAGTGTTTATGGCATTTTGTATTACCTGTACTTAAAAACTGCTTTTCTTCAAACCGCCGAAGTAGCAAAACAGATTCTATGTTGGTTTTTAGTATTAAAAGATTGAAATTGGTGTTGACTGGACTAATTAATATAAACTGATGGGAGCAGAGGTGCTTACGTGTGCTGCAGTGCTTTCCCCTCCAGCCAGATGGGCAGTCACAGACATTTGGGTGGACACATTTCCCCCCGTTCATGCACGGGGGATCACAGACACCTGCAGGAACACAACAAAGGAAGAACGTGGGAGTTGGGAAATGAGGGAAGACTTCAGTGGAGGCTCACTGGCTTCCTCCCTGCAGAAAGTTAGTTGGCTTGTAATTAAAAAACAGAAAAGTAATTTGGAATTGAGGATCTGAAACACAGAAGCTTGATAGGTCCCATAAATCCTTATGGGAAATGCTGTGCTGTGTATGGAAACTCTTTGGCTGGAGCTCTAAGCAAGAGCAACCTCACTAGACAGAGCAGAGAGGCTGATTACAAAGATTCTCAGAAAAGCAAGTGGACAGGCCAAAGACTTTTAGAGCTTTCACTTCCATATGGGAAAATTCCTCCTTCTTGTTCTTGGATATCCATTTGGATAAAAAAAGCTTTGATGAGGATGGATTGTTTTCGCACAGTTTTGGGTACGATCTTACATTCAACCAAGCATAAATCCTAAAAATCTCTTCTCTTCTTACCCTTTTGAACCATTACTTCTTAAAATACTTACCTTTTTATTTTATTCTCTCGTACAAATTAGGTGTGAGAGCTGAATTGTTCTTTCAAACACAAGAGGCCAGATGGGTTGTTTGTTGAGTTCATTAAAAATGGAATAGCTAGATTTTGTGTCTCTGATTAAGCTGTATTTATCAGTGTTGTTTTAGAGCATCCAGCATTAAAATCTCACATTTCTGGGAACTCAAACATCTGCAATCCCAACCTGCTTTGATGTGGGGAGATGCCATAGACAGGTACCCAAATTCCTCCTGTCCTGTCTCTCCTTGCCTGCTAAGGTAAGTGTAGGAAGCACCCATCACAGGCAGGGTAATTCAGAAACATGGCAGTGCCAGTATGGTGGGAGTGGGAATGATTTGCATTTTACATGGAAGGAGGCATTGGATAATTGGGTGGAGTACAAAAAGCCATGTAACACAGCAAGTGGCTGGACTGGGGTAGGAGAGCCAAGTCAGGAGGAGTTTGGCAGTCAAGGTGTGAGTTCACATTTGTGCCCGAAGGCTCCTGCCATGTTCAAGGCTTTACAGGCACAGTGGAGCTGCCAGTGACTCCCTCCCATCCCTGGTAGTCGGTGTGACGTTCCTCCTTGCCCACAGGGATGGGTGGCTGTGGGACACCCATCTCCTGCTCAGCAGGGAGCAGGGGGCTCCAGGGGCTGACAGCTGAAACACAGCAGTGCCTCCATCAGCCTCGAGGCTGTGCTGCCTTTTAGCACATCAGCAGCAGAAACAGAACAGGAATGCTGATGCTGCGAGTTGTCACTGCATACAGGACTCTGACCACAATCTCCCCTCAGACCTCTACTGTAGGAGGTGGAATCCTGAAAAGAACCTCAAAATAGGGATGATCTCTAAAAGACAGCATGCAAAACATGCTGCAGGTTTTGTTTGATGGGAGGATAACCTTTTGTTCCTCTCTCAGGGATGATCAGGCATTTTAAAGTAGGTAGATTTAGGTTCCCTAATTACTCCTCTGACGTAGTGAAATAATGCTTTTGTGGCACTTGGTGTGCTGGTCTCTCCCTTCAGTCCAGATGCTGCTGCACTGGCAGCTTTTAGAGCTGTATTGCTGCTCTTGCTTGGCTGCTACATTTGCATTTCATTCTGTGCCAAACCTCCTGGATCCCTCGGCGGTGTGACCTGCCCTTAGGCAGGGCAGACACGGCCATGATTATAGGGGCTGCTTGGACCCCAGCCCTCAAACTGTCATCCTCCATTTCCTTCTTTCTCCACCTCTCCTGATCCATGCTGTAATCTTGGCCTCTGCTTACTAAGGCTAACAGGGATCTACAGTTCTTGCTGAGCTGTTAAAAAAATGCTGCAGCCACTGGCTGAAACCTGGATGAGTTCAAAGGGTCATGGCATCCATAACTCTGAAATCATTTAATCTCTTATTTTCCCTCTTCTTTTTTCTCTCCCCTTTATCTCACATCTCCAATAAGAGATTTTTGATCCACAGTCTTACAATGTGTTGTATTTGACTTCATATTTCAATTATAAAAGAGCTCAACATTCAGAATTTAGAAAAGATGAGCCCAAACCATAAAGTTTGGTTCTAGATTTAAAATCACTTTGTGCTTTTTGATATTCGTGGACCATAGTGTCCCCAGCAGTAACCTGCTCTCCTAAAATCAGTTGAAAATCTCTAGTTTTTGTTTTGAGATCTTATGAAACTTGGACAATATGTTCCCACCTCCTCTTAGAGTGTAAAATCAAGAAAAGGTAATGAGGATAGTATCACTTGTTCAGATAGATATTTCACCTTTTTTTCTTTCTTTTGCTGCTTCCATTTTCTGTATATTTTTAACCTTACACAAACAATCACATTCCTATTGTTTTCTATTCTTTTTGTACTGACAGCACCTTCAGCTGCAGGGAGTCAAATTAGTAATTCAGCAAAGGTTTCAGCAACAAGTGAGGTCCAGTCTTGATGTGAATAAAACACATAAGTTCAAACTGACTTTCAACTTTCCATTTCTCCCTTTTTTTTGTTCAGTAACCTTACAAATGACCGAGTAGCTATAAAAATATAGCATGAACTGCCTTCATTAATTATGGCATCTCTGACTTCAGTGATAAATCCAAAGGAGTTCAGTTCAAAGTGAACTAATGGTTCAAGTCAGTACCAAACCTGCTCTGAACTGGAGGAGCACTTCTGCCTGCCTGCCCTCCAGGGAAGAAACTCTCTTTTTGCCAAGGAATTCACAAGCACCTTTAGGTAAATGAACGCAGTGTTATCTCTCCTCTTTTCCTTCCTGACATCTCCACCTCGTCCTCCCTTTCTTTAACTTTCTTAAATACCACTCCATCTCAATACCCATCAGGCAGACTTCAACATTTGTTAATGATAACTAGTTCGGATCCTTTCTAGTCCCACTCCTCGGCCTCTGTGGAGGAGTTCCAATTTCAAAATAGCAAACAAAAATGTTCGAGCCTCTCACAGGAAAACTAAATAAATTATCAGACACTAGGAGAGCAAATCAAATTATTGCAATCCTCCCAGGTACTGGCATGACTTTGAAAAGACTCACTTTTTTTTTTTTTTTTNNNNTTTTTTTTTTTGCCCTTCTCTTAAGAAAGCCCTGGCATCTTGACCCAGAGACAGCAACAGTTTGATAAGTTTTCCATCTCTCTTGGGGACTAGTCCTAATGCCAAGGATTTAAACACATTTGTGTCTTCCCTTTGTTGCAGTTAGGCAGGATATATCACTGGGAGAGGGGAGTGTCCTGTGCTATCCACAGATCCTGGGTGCAAGCTCGCTGGCAGTCAGTGAGTATCACTAAAGCCTTCATCATTCCCAGCTGCCAGTGCTGGCATTTCCATGCTCTTCAGCAAGGACTAAAACACAGAATTTCATATGCAATGGTGTTACTCGAGTCTGTAATGTGCCACAATTCTATAAGGCCACCATTCACAACTCCGAACCACTTCCATGATCTCGTGTTTCCCTGAATTGGTGGGTTAGATAAGGTAAGCCTATGCTGAAGGTGGAAATGCAGGGTGAGGAAGAAGCGTGGTTCTGTGCTGTATTTCAGATGAGGGGTGATTTTGATAAGGTAACAAGCAGCTGCAGGTGTTCAGATAAAACACAGGTGTTGCACAGAACATCACATAAAATGTGCACAGTGCTCCCACACGCTGAAAGGCATTCACAACTTGCTGAGTTTTCTGTTTAATGCAGCAGCTATTTCTCTTTGATGGCTTTAATGCATTTTGACCTTACAATCACTTAAAATTTCCTGTGACCCTTTTCATAGCTTATCCCCTCTAGGCTCACTTGACCCAGTGAAGTGCTTCTTGCAACTCTTTTTTATCCACCTCCATGAAGCTCCATACCAAACTCTTCAGCCCGAAAATATTTAAGGTAGTCAGACCTTCTGTTTTGGCAGCCAAAGTGAGGAATTTGTCTGCAAAATAAATATTTCTGGAGATTACTAAAACCACCCAGCACCGGAAATGTTGTGTGTGAAGTGAAGCCTGTCCTCCTGGTGTAAGTAACACCAGCCATGGACACCCACAATTTCAGTGATTTCTGCTGCCTTCCTCTGTTCCCACTGATCTACAATAACATTCCTACTAAAATGTGCACAGTATTAAGAAAAATATCCCTGTTATGCAAAGCCAGAGGGGGGTGGGGGCAAAGTTAAGCACTGGACATGCTTTGCTGGGCTGTGGATACTGGAACTGACTACTGAAGGGTGACACTATTAACCAGCAGTATCTGCTGACCAGATACAGTGACCAGAAACAGCCAGACATGTTCTCCAGACTTCCAGCGCTTCTGTGGATTGTCAGACAAAAACTTTTCCTAGTTTAACCTAAACCACCTTTAGACAAAAGGACCTCATTACACCTTTTCTCACTGGAAGGAGATAATAAGTAGTGAAAAGCTTTTAATTTTGTTCAAATAAGACATATCGCCACCCTCATGAAGTCAAAAGAAAAAAAGAGATGGAATCTTACACCATGACCCTGAAATCTTACAAGGAAGAGATCCTCTGCAATGTTTCAGAAACTGAAACATCCATGTCCTTTCCTGACCATGAGTCTGTAGAGACTATTTCTTTCTGAATCAAAAATTACCTGTCATCACGTATCCTGAGCCAAGGCTCTGATGAGCAGACAGTGCATCAAGCTGCAGTGCTGATTAGAAGATGTAGTTTTCAAAATAGCTTTTTTCTTCTTCTCCTCCCCCCCCCTTTTTTTTCTTTTTTT